>BMAW01090199.1:179674-243569 GCA_019974015.1 Nephila pilipes | reverse complement strand
ATTACATCGATTGAGATTGCTCACGAGAATATAGATATATAACATTTCGATTGCAGCTTGGATTCTGGCGTAATATATGGTAAATCCAAATATCATCGATGCAAAATGACGATGCCATTTGAAATGCCGTATATTACTTTCTTCTCTTTCCGTTATAAATCTTACGTATAACAGTCAGTAATAAATAATCCCCCGAAAAGAATGTTACACTACGAAAATAACACAGTTATTTTATTCAATATACGAACAATCTACAGTTAATTTGTAACCTACTGTACCTGTAGATACAACATATACGGCATTAGAATTTAACATTCAAAATACCAGGAACGTTTCTAAAGTAAGTTTTATTTTTTTGAAAGCGCATTTTGTATACCAGATGAAACAAGCAACCTCTTTAACAATCCATATATGTTGCTGGTTCAACGACAGAAGCAGCCTCAGTGGAGGAGGAATGACGCATGTGCAGAGCAACGAAGAAAAGAGAGTAGTAGCAGAGCAGCGTGCCTAAGGGGTGACTGACGTCGTGGAAGGCATTGGAAGTGTGTTCTGTTTTCCGGTATGAATGGGCAGGGGGGCTAGTTATCCATGAACCCCTACAGACCATGTATGGTGAACAGGTCATGTCTCGTCAAATGGTTGGATGTTGGTTTTTTCATATTCAATGAAAGTATGCAGAGTGTGGAGAATGAAGTTCGAAATGGGCGTTCCTCCATATTCTCGAATGAAAACAACACTGCTAGTGTACAGGACATGGTGTTAGCAGACAGGAGCATTACGGTGTAAGACGCGGCGTCTACTCTACGTCATGCTCAGGTCCATCCAAAACAATGACGAGGTGGAGCCAGCTGTGCAACAATTCCTTGTAATGCAGGGGACCGAGTATTACCAGAGGGGATTATTCGAACTGATTGCATACTACGACAAATGTCTCAATGTCAATTGCGACTACGCCGAAAAATGGTACAAGGTGTATAGTTTATGTTGACATAGTTTAATTTTTTAATGTAATAAATTTTCCTTTGGAAAAAAATGACGAAAATTACTTTCGGAACATCCCTCGTGATAACACGTTGTTTATTCGATCGGAACCAATCTGTTTCGAGTCCTTAGTAGCCTTAGAGATGAGAACTAGATTTACTTACCCTATACCGTTCTTTCCAAGCTATGATCCGATCACTGATTATTACATTAATTTATACATTATTTACCCTTTCTTTCAAAGTTTCCATTCATCGTCTCGCAGCTAAGGTGTCTTTCTAGTCACTAGCCCGACGTTGAAATTTGTGGAGTTCGTCGCCAATAGCTTTATATTGCTTCTCAGTGCGATGTTATAAACAATCAAAAACAAAAACAAAAAAAATCTTTATTCAATAATAAATAAAAATTATGAAGGCATAAGCTTTTTCTAGAACATTTTGAGGAAAAAATAAATGGTCAGATTAATGATTTTTACCTAAAAATTAGCAAACGTTTTGAGAGTAAAAAAAAAGGAAGTGGGGAGGGACGTTATATATTCCACTGTATTCAATTCTTACGTGACAGAAATAGATTTAAGGTGAAGAAACACCTAATAGAATTGCATCATTCAGCAGGTGTGAGAGGCTGTACTTCCGTTTTTATGAGGAGCCTGAACTAACAATTACTTTGGTGGATGAGTAATAAACACGTGAAATGTTGTTACCAGCGCTGTTATGTTATGAATATGCCTGCGATTTAACGTAATTAAATTTCGCTCCACGAAAGCAATTATTTTCATTTCATACACAGATGTATTGAAATTACTGAATTCATATGCTGAGATTGCTTCGGAAAAGATATTCGGAAAAATTAAATGGATGATCATTTCGTGAAAAACAATCGTGGGAAATAATAGATATTGATATGCGTAAGTATACAGGATATTTTGAAACTCATGGGCACAAATATAAAGGGTGTTAGAAATCATCAAAACAAGCATTTTCATCGCACACATGCACAGACGGAGAGTGAGCGATAAAGGACGGCGTTGTAATAGGAAGCATAACGCGCGAGTTTTCTTACACATTGTCATCCCTTCCATGGATCATGGTGACCGCGGTTGCCTAGTGGTCATGGATTCGGATTCGTGGCGAGTGGTTTTCGTTCAGTTGCGGGTTCGATCCTCGGCCGCTAAAGACCCGCCGTGTAGCAGGGACTGATGCACGTTAAATCTTTCGAGGCCTAAAGTCCTCCCAATTGCGTGGTGTGGAAGTTAGGAGAGGGGGCGTCTCTCAGGTGTCGTCCTCGATACTTGACCGAGGTTCAAAATTACGAGGTCCGTCTCCAATAGCTCTTGCGTTGCATCTAGTGCGACGTTATTATAAACTTAAATCCGTGTATCATGGCAACGTATAGCTGTCAGGAAAAGGCCATCTCCTGAAATCCACGGTAGGAATGACGATGTGTAAGAAAAGTCGTTCCTTATTCTTTCCATTACAACGCCATCTAGCGGTTCACCGTTTGTTCTCCGCCTATGCATTGTGGTGAAAATTGCTTTACAATGTTTTTTAAATGTTCTATAACCCTTAAATATTTGCCCGTGAGTTTCGAAACACCGTGTAATCACGCACTCTTCATACGCTGGGGACAATAGTCCAATGGCGAACCTGCAAAGAGAGAGTGCAACTCGTGTACTATATTTTCATCACTTGGTTATTGTTTTAAAAATCCGTAGTCTGGATAATTGTGCACTTAAAATCTTTGAGCTGTTTTAATATAATTAAACAAAAATTGAAATGAGTGAAACATTACTCAAATCTCCGATGCTTGAGTGCGAATGAAGCGCCATGTTATTGCTATCACCCCTAGGAAAGTAATGCTGCCATGACCGTTCCTTTTTATATGTTACCCAATTTGTTTTCGTTTAGTTTTTATTAACGTCGCACTAGAAGCAACACGAGGGCTATTGGCGACGGACCTCGTAATTTTGAACCACGGTCAAGTGACGAGGACGACACCTGATCTGGCACCCCCCTCTCCTAACATCCACACCACGCCAACGGGAGGACTTTGGGCCCCGAACAGATTTAACGTGCATCAGCCCCGGCTACACGGCGAGTCTTTGGCGGCCAAGGATCGAACCCGCGACTGAGCGAAAACCGCCGGCCGCTAGTCCACGACCTTGACCACTAGGCTACCGCGGCCTAATTGTTGTACCTGAAAGCTACATGTGTCCATATTTCGACATAATCCACGTGGGTAAAGAATTCCGACGGTTATTGTGGACACTACGTTTTAATGATAGATATTACCTCATCACCAGAAAGAAATTGATTCCTTTAAGGTTAAGGTGACCATATTTTAATATTCGAAAAGCGGGGCACCATTGACGGGGGGGGGTGCCGATTAAAAATGCGGTACCTAAAAAATATCTACTTTTGGTACGTAAATAAATTACTTATCTAAATCATCTGAATAGCTTATTTGTTGACATCACTTGTTTAACTAGCATAGCACGCAGCGCGATGTGTATCATATGAGAGGCAGTTACAAAAGTTATTTCCAGGGCAACGTTAATAAAAACTGAAGTAAAATTGTATATATATTCTAAAAAAAATCTACACTTATTGAATGATAGTATATTAACATCATACTTAGAAGCAACATGAAGATTTGATCAATTGATGAGAACGACACCGGAGCTAGCACCCCCTCTCCTGGACGCGAAGCCAGCTTGAGGAATAGTATCTCGACTAATTTAACGTGCGCTTCTACACGACGGAATAAGGCATTGAACCCTCGATTCCACTGAAACAGTGCCAATCACAATTTACATTCTTATATCAGAAAAATAACTTAACCCTTAAAATCAATCATGGGTGAAAAATCACCCATGCAAAAATATAGTGAAAAATTAAATTATTGTATTAATTAAATTTTTAGTATAAAATAAAAAAAAAAACTGAATTACTGGAAGCTGATTTTTCCTATAATCATTTTTATAGCATCAGTAAAGATACCACTATCATAAAAAAAAATTCACTTTTGTTATGTACTTCGTTTGCAACAGAACAAAGAAAAACCTGATTATGAGTGATATTTCATCCATAATGCCATAAATGTAAATATTTTAAATTTAATTCTTGAAGATTTCAATTTGCTGTTATAAGTCCCGTAGTCATAATTTTTTGATTCTAGTAAAACAATCATAAGTCGAGAGGTAAGGAAATAACTATTTTAGAAGTGTTTTTATTATGTGGCAATCTCAAAAAAAAAAAAAGATTGAATGGCAAAAAAATTATGCTAGGAACGGATGATTATTACGATTATGAAGACAATATAGGCGATAACGAAGAAAAGCAATAGAAAACGATGAGGAGAATAATTATAATGAAAACTAAATTGATAATGACATGGGAGAAAGAGATGTAATTTATACGTGATATAGTAATGCGTATCAGCCAGAATATTATTTGCAATAAATTTGGTTCGGTTTTATTTACGTCGCAATAGAAGCAACACGAAGGCTAGTGGCAATGGACCTCGGTCAAGAGACGAGGACGACACCCGAGTTTTCACCTTTCCCTCCGAATTTCCACACCGCATCTCGGGAGAACTTTGAACCTTGATGAATTTAACATGCATAAACCCTGACCACACGGCGGGTCTTAAGTGGCATCAAGGCTCGACGCCCCGACTCGATGAAAAATCCTGGCTGCGAGTCCGCGAAAATGTCCACCAGGCTATCGCGGCCACTGTTTGCAATAAATGTTAAAAAAATAGCATATTTGATAATTTTCATTTTCAGTTTGGTTTTTATCAACGTCGCACTAGAAGCAACACGAGGGCTATTATCGACGACCTCATAATTTTGAACCTCGGTCAAGTGACGAGGACACACCTGAGCTGGAACCACCTCTTCCACACCACGCTAATGGGGCCCTAACAGAATTAAGGTGCATCATCCCCGGCTACACGGCGGATCTTTGGTTGCCAAGGGTCGAACCCGCGACTGAACGAAAACCGCCGGTCACGAATCCGAAACCATGACCACTAGGCTACCGCGGCCACTTTCATTTATAGTAAACATGTAATTCTTATAATATATTTAATCTCATTTACAATGTCTTTATTAAATTTATAAAATAAAATTTATTTACTATATAATTCTTATAATGTATCTAATCTCATTTATATATCTTTATTAAAATTTTAAATAAAATTCATTTATTGGTTTGAAATTACACTCATGTGTGTGTGTGTGATATGGGAAACGTGATATTTTTAGATTATACATTTTAAGGGTTAAAAACGCTTTTTGTTGAATTTGTCCGTCCGCTCAAGAAACACTTCAATTACATGCGCAGTTTTTAAGCTTTGGTACAGCATAAAATCTAGAAAAAAAATGTCTTTGCCGACTCAATCTCTTAGGCATATACGAAGTTTAAAAATTTTTAAAAAGTTTTTGGAAAGATTTAAAAAATAGTCCACGTCTTTCAGGGCTCGAAGAAACGCATCTTTTGTAAAAATGGTTCCTCTAAAGTGGCTTTTAGGAATTCGTAGAAAAGGAAAAACTGTTCGGTAAAGAAAGGAAACCGCTGACATAAACAAAACTCTCCCCCAACATTCAAAGTATTATTTTGATCTTTTCCGATGAATAAAGACAGAGTCGCTGAAAAAATTCGCGAATAAAAGAAAATATGAATTATGTATTTTCTCCCTGTTGAATTTGGTTATCTTAAAATGTAAAGTAAATAAAACAAAGTATTTTCTTATGCACTGTTCCCTTTTAGGAAAGAAAAGCAGAAATATTTTCTTTTCCATCGGATGATCAGAGAGTAATAAAAACATGGCGTAAACTGTGTAGCGTGACAATTTTTTTCTTTTATGTTCAATAATTTTTTTATTATTTTATGAAATCCGTTTAGTAAACAGTTTGTTTTTCCTATTAATGATAACGAAATATGCTAAAAGAATTAAACTTTCGTGACACGACTTTCAGAATTGACACAAGACTGAAGAATTATGGTAAATGTAATAATATTATTAAATATTATAATTAAAAAAAAAAAGTAAAACGACTTCTAAAAGTGACATTTATAAATTATTATAATCATTTCCCGAAAGTCAGTGAAAACGTTTTCGGAACTGATTATGGGATGAAATTCTTATCCTGTCATGAACAGAAAAAGTTTTTGCAAATTGTGTGTTTTCTTATCCGTTTAACGAATTAAAATGATAACAGTTATAATAAAAGCAACTTTACGATTTTTTGTGGTGTGCGATTTGCACTCTTATTAGTGACAACGCCATCTATATATTAAAGTATGAACTAATTGCTTGGTTTTTATTTTTGGAAACTTACTCATTGTGCTTTATTAGTACGTTATTACCGCATTTTTATTCCGATTTTTTTTTTCATTTTAATTTTTGAAATGTTGTACATTGTATTTTAGCCTTACCAAAATAAAGTGTCTGGGAAATAACTACATGACGATTGTTCATTGCTTTTTAATGATATTTCTGCTCTGAAAATAGATTCCTTCCATAAACATTCATTATATATAATCAAGGGTGGATCCAGATCACTTTTCTGATGGGTGGGAGCATGCATTCATTTATCGATCCAGATATCCTCACAAATTATACATGTCTCTGAAAAAAATGACAAATGTCAGAGTGTCATCTTCCTGATTTCATTAAGACTTCATGCTCGCCTAATGTCAAATAAGAGACTCAAATACGGAACGTATCTTAACACAGAATAATGTATTCATATAAGGTTCGTGTCGATAAAAACACATCATTATTCTTATTTATGTTATATTTTTCTTTGAAAATATAAGAAATATTTTACAATTACGCAATTTTTCATTTAGAATGTAAAGTTAAAAATTCATTTACTGTTATTGTACGTAAGATGAAATATGGAGTCTAATTCCTTGAAAAATCAGTTATCTTAAACAGAACTTCGTTTACATTATACCGGGTCAACTTTAAGTCTATTGTACAATTTTTATTTTAAAAAAATTTAATGAATTTTAATTTTCTTAAGTGAAATGAAATGAAGAGCGGCCTTTTCAAAAACAGATTCATGACGTTATTCGAGAAGCTTGTTTGTTTATTTCATTGATTTCGCACACACACTAAGAGGCAACACGAGAACAATAGGGGAAAGTCAAGTGACGAGGACGACACCTGAGCTGGCTCTCCATTTTCCTACATGTCCCAAAGTGAGGACTTTGAACCTCGGCTTCTTCAAGACTCGAATGAAACGACGCCGGCCATGAGTTTCATAACCACCCGGCTACAGATGTGTCTTTTGGTTTGAATTAACACTGATCAAGAGCTACGCGAGAGCTATTAGCGACATTTTTGATTGATGGATTGATTGTTCATTGATGTCACACTCAGAAGCAGTACGAGGGCGATAGGCAACGGACATCATGATTTTGAACCTTGGTCAAGTGACAAGGACGAAACCGCAACTTCCCTCGACTAAAGCTCCCTCTGCTAACTTCTACACCACGCCATTGTGAGGACGTAGATATTCGATAGATTCATCGTCGATCAGCCTCGCTACACTGAGAGTCACAAGGAAATTAGGATTTGAGCCAAACGACTCAACAAAAAGAACGCCGACAGCGGTCGCGTGAGACCACTCGGTTACCACTGCCACCTCTGTATATGGGAATGCTTAACAATGTCAAAAGAAGGTTTTGAAAATGATGTAAAATCGCAATGCAGATTATTTTTGACAGAGAGTTTGAGTGACAGTAGAGTTTTATGGCACAAGAGCCAAAGCAGACTATGCTGCGTCACACATTTCTTAAAATCAATAAAAACTGTAAAATTTTAAAAATGTGAGACAAACACAAGGTGAAGAAAAAAAGTGAAAGGTTAAAACTTCAAATATGGTCCCATTTTTAGCATATGACTTTTTGCGGGCGAGGAAATATAGTCTGGGAAGAGAACAATTGCATACATAATAATTGTACAAAATTTAACCAGTTCCGTAATACTTTTATAAGTAAATGGAAACATTTTATTTGTAAATATCAGCATGTGTGTATATATTAAATAAAAATATATGTTTCTAATGTAAATTAAAATTCAAACATGCATATATTTCAGAGTATTCGTACAGCTCAAGTAGTATTTGTAATATTTTCACCCACTGTTCCCTATTGTTGAGTCTGGGTGAAAATCCCCCATGTTATAAGGACGTAAAGTGCTGAATGGGAAAGTATGACAATAAAGATCCTTGGATAGTCAAGAAGTATGTTAGATAATAATATTCATGATTCGCAATTTAATGTTAACTGTAAGTAGGAACTGTTAAGATGGTTTCCAGTGTCATAGTTGTTCCGGTATGTATACCAGAGTCATCCAGATGTTTCCTTTACAGTATGAATTTCAGGTATTTAGTTTAGTTCAGTTTTTATTAACGTCGCACTAGAAGCAACACGAGGGCTATTGGCGACGGACCTCGTAATTTTGAACCACGGTCAAGTGACGAGGACGACACCTGAGCTGGTACCCCCCTCTCCTAACATCCACACCACGCCAACGGGAGAACTTTGGGCCCCGAACAGATTTAACGTGCATCAGCCCCGGCTACACGGCGGGTCTTTGGTGGCCAAGGATCGAACCCGCGACTGAACGAAAACCGCCAGCCGCTATCCACGACCTTGACCACTAGGCTACCGCGGCCCCATGAATTTCAGGTAGGAGTATGGAAAGGGAACTTCCATGAGTCCATTATGGAGAAATGATGTACAGTTTCATTTTTTTTATTGTGTTTTGATGCACTTAAATCCGGTAAATATGTAAAAATAAGGTTAAAATATCGAGATACGATTATATTTTAATTTTATTTAAATAATGCATAATATTCCTTATATTTGGCAGATTTGGTTTGGTTTAGTTTTATTAACGTCGAACTGAAAGAAACACGAGGGGTATTGGCGACGGACCTCGTAATTTTGAATCTCATTCAAGTGTCGAGGACGACACCCGAGCTGGCATCCTCTCTCCTAACATCCACATCGCACCAATGGAAGGACTTTGAGCCCTGATAGATTTATGGATCATCCCTGGCTACACATTGGGTTTTCAGTGGCATCAAGGCTCGAACCCATGAGTCGCCGAAAACCGCCAACTACGAATCCAAGACCATGACTACTGTTGTATTGGTCAGAAGTTCTTTGGAAAATGCGCTAGCTGAATAAAAAGTGATTTTTATAATATTAAGTGTCCAACTGACGCGAAAGTCAGTGGCTGAAAATTTTCAGTCATAAAAATGGCTCCATAATTATTAATATGAAGATTAAAATAGGTTGTAAGATATCTCAATTAAAGAACCAAATCAAAAATTCAAGGCGCAATAGTCATATATGGCTATGCTAGGCCAAAAAAAAGGCGTTACTGCGATCTCGATGTTTGAAAAAATGGAGTAAAAAGATACAAATTGGTTAAAAGAAAGATGATCGAAAATAGAGAAGGATTGCTAGGGTATCACGGGGAAGCGTGACCCGTATTTATCACAGACAGGAGAAAGAGGGTCGAAAAATATAGAAGGATCTATATTTTCATGGCAGATCCGCCTGCCGAGTAGACAGGGCTGATGCGTGTTAAATCTGTCGGGGCCCAAAGTCCTCTCACTGGTGTGGATGTTAGGAGAGGGGGGTGTCAGCTCAAGTGTGGTCCTTGTCACTTAATCGAGGTTCAAAATTACGAGGTCTATCGCCAATAGCCCTAGTGTTGCTTCTAGTACAACTTTAATAAAAACTAAACTAAATAATAAGCTTTTGTACATTATTTTACACTTAGAGAATTTTTTATACCTTTAATCCAATCTTTTAATATAAGCTTGATTTAAAAATCTTTATTATTATTACTATTATGCTTCTCCCTTTTCCTCCACCTTATATTTCGATCACAAACATGGCTTTCCCGAACGAAAGATGCCACCAAAGACCCGTCGTGTAGCCGGGGCTGATGCACGTTAAATCTGTCGGGGCCCCAAGTCCTCCTGGTGTTGTGGTGTGGAAGTTAGGAGAGGGGGACCAGCTCAGGTGTCGTCCTCGTCACTTGACCAAGGATCAAAATTATGAGGTCCGTTGCCAATCGCCCTTGTTGCTCCTAGTGCGACGTTGATTAAACCTAAAAACCAACCAAACAAACCCTCTCAAAACAGGGACACTGCGTAAAGTTAATTTGTGTGGCCTTCAAACGCATTTCGGACAATAAATTATAAGGCATTTTATTCTGTGTGCAAGTGTGTCATTTACTAATTAGTGATGGCGGAGTTTAATGGAGCAAAATGCAGATGTGACCATGCTGAGCCAAACAAAGTATAACTGCGATCTATACATTTTAAAAATGGGAAGAAAAGAAAAAAAAAATGAGCATCAACAAGAAGTGTTGTAAATAGAGAAGAATCACATTGTGATAATGATTTAGCGTCACCCAAAGACAGTAAAAACCGTGGAAAAGAAAAGACCACAAGAGTTCCCTAAGGTTGTAATACCCATATTTATCTAAAGAAGGCAAGCCCCTGCGAGGATCGCTTTTGACTAATGCTGGATCTAAAGTAATTTTTTCTTTTCATCATTTTCCATCTTGGGATAGGCTTCCTACAAGTGCGATGGTTATTGAAAATGTAAAAGAATAGCAATAAAGTTTAGATACAATTCTAATAAATTATTTTTAAAATAATTATTACAGTATATTTGCATGTAATATCTTGAATCTGGAAGGTAAAATTCAGAGGTAAAATTTGATATCATTAAGTGAATTAATGCTTGAAAAGTCGTTATGTATATTCCAATTAATAGGAAATGAAACCATTCTGATTTTACAAAATTAGTCGCCAGCGTGGGGATTTGGGCATTCGTTCCAATTAAACCCATTCTGGCCGACTTTGATTACAAATATACATTTGTAACAATATACGTAATACAACGCAGTTATTACTAAATTAACGAATGTTTGGCGCAACCGGAACAAATATGCCCATTGCGTCAATAAAATCAACCAACTAACTATAAGCAGGATTAAACTTACAATCGCCTAAGTTTGTTAAAACTATATTTCCTTATCAGCATTTTGGAAACCGGAAATACTTATATTATTCAATTATTATAATTAGTTTAAATGACTTGACATTTCACAAAGAGTAAACATTTTTATTAATTCCTATAAATTAGTTTGATTTGTATAGCATTTGTGTGTTGTATTTCTCAAAAAATTCGCATCACATGAAATTAAAATGTAAATCCATTACAACACACACACAATGTCTGTGTAAGTAAGTATGTGTATTAAAATTTAGAATTATTTTGAATTCAATGACATACTTTTTAGAATTCATAAATAAACAAGTTAATCCAAAGTTAAAATTATAAAAAAAGGTAAAATCACAACTGCGAACATTAAGAAAAAAAAAGACATGAACCGAACCAAAAATATAAAGACAAAAATTGGAATCTGAAAAGTGAATGACAATGAAATATACATATTTAACTAAAAAAGGAAAATTATAAATTTAAAAAGAAAATAAATTAAATTAAATTGACAAAACTAGAAATATCAAAAAAGATATACAAATTGAAAAATTTGAGGAACAAAAAAATTTAAAGGGGGAAAAAAAGCAGAAAACAGGAAAATGATATTTAAAATTGTAACTGGCACTAGATTGGAAAGCTGGGTTATTCTAGAATTCGTGACAAAACTATCCCCACCAACAAAATAAATTTTTTAATATATATAGATAAATTTTTTCTTCTGAAATCTCTCTCTTTATATATATATATATATATATATATATATATATATATATATATATATATAAATAATCATAATTTTAACATATGAGTAAGAAATTTAATTAAATTTGGATTTTTTTTTGAAATTACAGGATATACTAAAAAATATTTTCTTAAAGTTTCTTTCCTTCATACGATGATATATCTACGGTTTAGGCCATAATTATATTTGCCGACAAACCATGCCAGGTTTAAAAGCAGAATTAATAATATCAAAGGAATACGATAATAAAGGAAATAAGAGTAGATGATATTATTATACATGTTGGTTAAATATTCAGATATGATTATGTTAAAAATTAAAACCAAATTAATTCCAAAGTTGAATTTGCGTTAATATATACAGACGTCAAAATATATACTCAACATGCATGAAGTCCACGGTTGACTAGGGGTCAAGGTTTCGGTTTCGTGGCCGGTGGTTTTCGTTCAGTCCCGGGTTCGATACTTGGCCACCAAAGACCCGCCGTGTAGCCGGGGCTGATGCACGTTAAATCCGCGGGACCCAAAGTCCTCCCGTTGATGTGGTATGGATGTTAGGAGAAGGGGGGGGGTGCCAGCTCAGGTGTCTTCCTCGTCACTTGACCGTGGTTCAAAATAACGAGGTCCGTCACCAATAGCCCTCGTGTTGCTTCTAGTGCGACGCTAATAAAACCCAAACGAAAAACTAATGAAGTTTAAAATGTTTCTTTTTATTTTTGAAAAAAGTGTGTCAAACATTTCTTAATTTCAGTTGAGTCTTTTATATTTCAATAAATATACATTAATAATTTTTAAATAGTGAATAATAGCAATTTCTTCGTTAATACCCATCGCTAAAAAAAAAAAAAAAAAAAAAAAAAAAAACCTATTCGATAACCGTAATATTATTAAATATTTCTGACTCTTTGCCAAAAATAGCATTGAAATTTTCTAACTTAAAATATGTTGTAATTTGACAAGGTTAATTTGTACTTCTTTCCTGCATTTTGTTGAATATTAATGAATTAAGATGCGAAAAAACAAAGAAACTCGAATCTGTAAGGGAAATCAAACAATGATGTTACTGATATTATGTTCAAATGCACAGAATAGCTATCCGTTGTGTAATTAAAAAAGTTTAAATCGGGCGGATATAATTTCCATACTAAGTCTGCCTGTGGAAACACTTATGCTGTCATGAATAGCAAGCCGGCTAGATTACAATTTACTAGAATTCATGTTAGCAAAGATCTAGTATTCTTGATAGATGTTATTTTTGATCCCATGTTAGAGTTTTGATACATAGAAAGCCAAATACGGAGCTTGTGAGATCTCGTATGCCGTCTACTGCCCCCCCGTGGGGGGGGCGAGAGGGATGCAATTTGATGTATGGGAGTTTCAGGAATAGGAAATACAAGACACAATGACCCAGTATTCGTATATCGATACTCTGAAAGTAAACTTGAATCAAAGTGCAGAAAAGTTGGGTCTAATACAAACTTATAAATTTTAATAATGATCCAAAACATGTGGTCCTGTATACTAGACTCTGGTAGATGTACAACTCTCGAAAATTTATTAAAACTACTACTCGGTCTCCGGATTTATATCCGATAGAATACTTTTGGAGTCATTTGAAAAAAAAAAATTGCGTTTACGTTAGTTGTTTTTTTTTTAAATAGAGATACAAGTCGTGTTAATTAAAGAATGGCACGAAGGTTTAATTTTAGGTTTAATTAACGTCGCACTAGAAGCAACACGAAGACTATTGGCGACAGACCTCGTAATTTTGCACCACGGTCGAGTGACGAGGACGACACCTGAGCTGGGAGCCCCTCTCCTAACATCCACACCACACCAACGGGAAAGAATGGCAAGAAATCGACCATTATTTCATATTGGACTGAGTTATAGAGAAATTTAATAACGCAAGAGCCAGATACGACTATGCTGCTCAAAATAAGGTAGATCTGTGATCCAGACGCATAAAAATTGAAAAAAAAAAAAAAAAGATAGAAATTGATTGACAAGAAGAAAGAGGGTCGAAAATAGAGAAGGATTGCTAAGATATCCCGGGCGCACGTCACCCGTGTTTACCAAAGAATAAATACAAGAGAAAGAAAAAGATCCATAAGGTGCCTCGGGGTCATGATACCCCGAACCTACCGAAAGAAGGAGACCCCCTGAGGTCCGCTTATATAATCCGCAGTGGCAAAGGGCCCGGCTTTATCCCCACACATTGAGTACCCATTTCAGTCGCCTCTTATGACATGCAAGAGCTACACTGGGACTATTCTTTCACACCCTCTTTTCATATTGGAGTTAGTCAAATTGATGCCAAATGGCTTAAAAAGTGTGATTCGGCCTGAGTGATTGATTTGTTTATTAACAATGCGCGAAGAAGCAACACGAGGGTTACTGGCAACGGGCTACTCGTAATTTTGAACCTCGATCAGTTGACGAGAAAGACATCTGGGTCTGGTACCTCCCTCTCCGAACCCAAACAGCATTCTAAGGGAGATTTCAGGGCCTTTACAGATTTGACGTGCATCGACCCCGATACATGGTTGATCTTTACTGATACCATGACTCTAACCCACGATTCGATAGAAACAACACCAGCCATCATTCGCAACTGTGATCACTGAGCTACCTCGCCCGATTAGCTGCAACAGATAAGTTGCAAGGTCATTAACTAAAGGTAACACATAAAATGAAACAAAATACCTTTAAAGTTATTTATCGAATACTTTCTGTTTTATTATTGCGGGTGTTAATGGATCGGTTATAATTTTTGTTGTTATTTAAAATTGTAGTTAATTGACTATAGTATAAAAAAATGTGAATTTGTGAGCTGAAATGTATTTATTATTGTGCATTTTACGAACGAAAAAATAAATAATTACATGCATTTCGAATATGTATTATGTCAAAATCTAATTCTAAACGTGAATAAATATTTTCTACTCTCTCGTGATAATTTAATACCATTATAAAGCAATTATATTTATTACAAAAATATTTTCGATAGCTAAATATAAAACGTGTTTGTTTCAAATAATCTCTTCAATTCGAATTGAATTACCTTCGAGTTGTGGGTTCGATCCTTACAAATACAATTTTTTGCATATTTTGGGTATTTCATATCCTATTTGCTCTCTTATTGGATTATTTTGAACATATCAGACTTAATACAACGCGTAGCAGCGGTAGCCTAGTGGTCGTGGTATCGTGGCCGGCGGTTTTTGTCGAGGGTTCGATCCTTGATGCCACGAAAGATCTGCCGTGTAGCCGGGGCTGGTGCAACTTGAATCTGTCGAGGCTCTAAGTCCTCTTTTGAAGTTAGGAGATAGAGCTGTCAGCTCAGGTGTCGTAACCGTCACTTGACCAAGGTTCAAATTTACGGGGTCTGTCGCCAGAACCCTCGTGTTGCTTCTCAGTTCCATGTAATAAAATTATCAATCAATCAATTAACCTCGGTTAAGTGACGGTGGCCGTGGTATCCTAGTGGTAATGGCAGCGAACTCGGAGCCGGAGCTTTTCGTTGAGTCCAAGGTTCGAGCCTTGATGCCACGAAAGATCCGCCGTGTAGTCGGGGCTGGTGCACGTTAAATATGTCGAGACTCAAAGTTCTCCCGTTGGCGTGGTGTGTGAGTTAGAAGAAGGGGTGCCAGCTCAAGTATCGTCCTCGTCACTTGACTGAGGTTCAAAATTACGAGGTCCGTCACCAACAGCCCTCGTGTTGCTTCTAGTGCAACGTTAATAAAACAAACCAACAACCAAAAAATCGGTTAAGTGACAAAGACGACTCTAACGCTAGTATCTACTCCTCCGAATTTTGACACCGCGACACGTGATGACTTGGAGTTCCGATAGAAATAATGTGCATAGGTGCCACTAATCAACGACTCTACAGTGACTTCAGGACTCGAATTCACAACCCGACAGAAACAACGCTGACCTTGAGTTCGCGACCATGACCATTGGGCTACCGCGGCCAGGTTAAATGACGAAATCAACAGCTCTCATTTCCCCATCGGGCGATCGTGAGAACTTTAATATTGAGAAAGAATTAATGTATTTTTTTGAATTGTGTGAGTCTCTTTCCACTGGATTACTTTGGCTTAAACAATAAAGTAAAATGAAATCCTTTGATTAGTTACCTAATTTGATCATTATTTCGAATTAAAGTCACTGGAGTGCTGCAGGACAATTGTTACACCGTTACTATAGTAACAAAATGTATTAATTTCTCACGAATCACATTTATCATCGCATTTTTTTTTCTAAAGCCATATAATTAATGTACATTTAAGTAAAAAAATGAGTCTTTGATTAGGATAGAATGTAAAATGTGTTGCTCCATTTATGCTTGTGTGATTTAAATGAAGAGTAGGAAGAAAATGTAACAATATTTGTATTAAATTTTTATGTTTTGATTCATGAATTCATAAATATAAGTTATGTCATAATAAGATAATTAAAAATAATTTCGTATCCTTTGTACATATTGTACATGTGTAGAGAATAAATATTTATTTCATTATATTTTTAAGAATTAGATTCACATTCCTGATTCTATTTTTTTTTTCTATCTGTGAAGAGTTATAATTGTAGTAGGGGGGGGGATAATCATTTTAAACGAAGACTGCATCGGACTATTTTAAATAAATAATTTTCATTTGCATTTCTTGGACTGCAAACATCTTGGACTTTATCATACACTGTGTTTTAAATAACGTTTTAATTACGAATGTGTTTTTTTTTTATCGAATAGAATTTTAATTCTTTTATACTGAATATCACTCTATGCTCCACTTTGGAAAAAAAAAAAATTTGCATTTATCTGGAACTTATTTTAACGAAAGAAGTTTTGAAACAAAGAATATTTTCAACCGAGACTTCTAACATATAAATTTCAAAAATTTTTAAATGGCAGAGAAACGGAATTCATCAAATTCCAATAACAAATCTTTTAAATAATAATAATAATAATAAAAAAAAACTATTAAAAATAATACTCTTAAATCAAATATAAACTAGTTGAATTTCTGTCACAAACTATTTTTCGAAAAGAAACAATTCGACAAAACCATCGCTTCATCGTTCCGTTTACAACAAATCTGATGTGGAATGTTAATTACAATGTAATTCCTCTCTTTTCAGAGAATAAATTACTTACCCAATTAATCAAATAGCTTCTGTCAGAACATTTCCATTAAGCTCCCGTAAATAACAGAGAACTGACATTTCCAAACTAACAAAAAAGTTCTTTTCAAACTGAACATCTCTGAGCCGAAATCGAAGAAAAAGGTAAAACACCTTTTAATAGAAACGAAAATATAAACAAACACCTCGACGAGACCACAAACAATAAAACGGTATTAAGAATCTATCAGACGATAAAATAAAAGCGATATTTAAGAATAAAAAAAATGAGCGAGTGGCGGGAAAAAAAAGGGAATCTTCGTGTTAACTTTGGCCAAAGTCCAAAATCGCGAACGTCAATCATCGCCGGTGGGGGTGGGGCTTCGACCATGACGGCGCAATGGCAAAATCGTCCAGTGGAGCTTGTGCTGAGTTGTCGGATGGGGCACGAACGATCATAAAGTCGATAGATATGCTTGTCAAAACTTTCCTCTTTCTGCGTTGTTTCGTGTTGTTAGCCGGTGTTTTGGATGCGCTAGAGAGAGCGGTGCTCTGACTCATTCGGTCTTTCTCCGATTGTTTGATAGATGCATTTAGTTTTTTAGTTATTTCGTCTTAATTTTTTTTATTTAAATAAGAGAGATAGTTTTCGACTTTTTGGAAAGCGCTGGAACTGGACGTAGGGCTTCGAGCAACGTGCTTGTTTTTAAGCCCGCCACATGGATGACATAGAAGCTATCAAAGTAAGTTTTTTTTTCCTTCTCCTTAATTAGGAATTTAAGAGAAACAAATTTTTTTTGTGTAGTATTGTTTAGAAAGTTTAAAGTAAACAAATTTACGGAAAACTGCTTTAGTTATGGAATGTTCTAAATAAACTTCTATTCTATTTATTAATGTTATTTAGTAAAATTTTCAGTTTCGTGATTTTGTTGAATCGAAACTCATTACAATGAATAAAACAATATCGTGTTTGTTTTTGAATAGTTTAACACATGAATAATATTTAAAATAAACTAATATTGTTGCAAAAACTTTTAAATAGGTACTATTCATTAACTTCTAATAGGTGCTACAAGATAGGAAAAATATAAATTTTATAAATAGTTTTACATATTTCTTAAAAATAGGTATATAAAATTTACATTAAATGCACAGTTCAAAGTCTGTAAGCGCGTTTTTTTTTTTTTAAATCGAATTTCGAAAATTATTCTCTAAATAATTTTATTCCAATTGATTTTAAAATAACAAATATCATTTTTAATATGCTCATTTTAACATTTTTTTACTTTCGAAAAATTTTTATTTAAATTTTTATTCATTCTGTCGTGTAATGTTAAGATTGAAAATTTCACTTTTTTTTAAAAAGCAAATTTGTCAACATTGTTTTAATTAGTTTTATTTAAATAAAATTGATGTGTTAAATGAATTTAAAAATAATAATTACTATAATTTGTCACTCAAGAATGATATTTTTTCTAAAAAATTACCGTAAAGTTTAACGATCTTTGAATTACTGACAAATGTTCAGTCAGATTTGAATAAGTACGAAATTTCAGCGACTTTTTTAAATGGGAACTATCTTATGTTTTAAATTTTTTTTTTCATAGTCCGAGGTATAATTTTATAAAATACGTGCTTATCATATTATTTGAATAGCCTGCATCTTTAGTTTACCATATAAATTTTTTAAAATTAAATTCGTATGTGAGCAATGCATTATAACGTTTAGAAGTATACTCTATTAAAATTGGAAAAAATAATGCTTTTTCCCTCTTTGAATACACAAATTCCATTTTCCTTTTTAAAAAACCGCTTATCACATGTAGTTTTATATTATGAACTTAAAAAAGAATTTTAATTTAATGAACTGTAATTTTTTTTTTATTTGAAGGAAATCTAAAAGTTGTCTTGAAATATAGAACCGAAAATAACTTCCTGTAATTTTTAGAATTTAATTATTTTTTTTCATCAATAGTTTTCTTTTAATGTTTATGTAACTACCGATTCATTTTATCTATTGATTATAAAAACCGAATACTCACTTACATGTAAATAGTTTAATGTTTTATTTATTTAAGTTAGTATGTACAATTTTATTCAGAAATAAAATCTCAATCTATAATAATATTTAAAAGTTAAATTCCATTAACCCTTTGAATGTAGTTCATATGATATAAAATTATATACTAATTTTAAGCGTAATAATAGTAATATTCAAATCATGCTGAATAATATATTGTAATTGGATACATTTTTTCTTTAGGTTATTTTAAATATTTTTTAAGATACGTGTTGCTCAAAAAGATGAAAATTCACATTTTGATAAAATGAGCTTTTTAAAGTTTTCCGTACAGTAAGATTGATCAGAAGTACGAATGTGGATTTCGTATCTTTGGGAAATAATTAAATATTTTAACGAGGATTGTTTTACAGTATTCACAAAAATCTGTACTTAAATATATATATTTTTGTTTCGGAAAATCTAAATTTTTACATGGTAGGATCGTAAAATTCCTGAAGTGTTCTATCACATGTTAACACATACACACTTCTTACACTACGTTTGGGTAGTGTAAGAAGTTATAGATTCACATTAGCTTGATATTTTAGGTTTGGCTATTTTTTAAACGTCATTAATTAGCTATATTAAGTTTATGTAAAAAGTTACTGTGATTCGACATACGCAATTTGTTTTTATGAAGATTCATAGCTTTATGAAAATTAAGGTATAAAATATTAATCATAATAGTTTTACGTAATTACTTGTTACGGTGTTGTTTACCTCTGATTTGCTCTTTTGTATTGAACTGGCCGCGTTAGCCTTGTGGTCATGGTCATGGATTCGCAGTCATTTTCGTCGAGTAGTAGGTTCCGGCCTTTTGCCACAAAAGACTCACCGTATAGCGGGGCTGATGCAAGTTATATCTGGTCGAGGTCCCAATTCCTCCCATTAGCGTGGTGTGGAAGTTTAGAGAGGGAGGGGCCAGCTCGAGTGTCGTTCTCTTCACCTGAACGAGATGTAAAATCAGTCTCCAGTAGCTCTGAGTTTGACGTTAATAAGCAATCGCATTGGGCTAACTTTATTCATATCGTTATTTTTAAAATTCTATTATTACCAAAATAATAACCTTTTTACTATTCTATAATGTTATCCACATTTTTTCGAAATTTATTTTATAATTTGAATTCTGTATTTGTATATTCTTAATTTTTTACTTCACCAAAATCTCGTATATAAAAGCTAATTAAATTGATATAATTAGTATAAAAAGTATATTTAAATTAATATATTTAAATAACCTATTCACAATTTCATATACAGCACTCTCTCAATTATCCGGTAGATATCGGAGCACAGCCGGATTACCGAAAACGCTCGATTACTGGAAAATAATTAATAATAATGCTTTGTTTTGGTTTCATTAACGTCGTATTAGAAGCAGCACGAGGGATACTGGTGACAGACCTCATAATTTTGAACCTCGGTCAAGTGACGAGGATGACACCTGAGCAGGCACCCTCTATTTTAACATTTACCCCACGCCAAAGGGAGGGCTCGGAACTTTGACCAGATGTAACGTGCACGAACCCTTTACACGGTGGGTCTTTCGTAGCATGAGGACTCGTACCCACGAATCTACGGAAATAACGCCGTCCGCGTACATGGCGACGAAACTACCTCCGCCAGAATAAAATCCTCATTAAAATTTTAGAGAGCTAAGAGTTATGTACTCTAATGATCGTGTCGTAGCTTGAATTTTCCTTCGCCATTCTAAAATATTTTTATCATCTGCACAGAAACAAATACATCAATATTTGATCGCAGAAATTAATTTCAGCTGTGAAAATAGTTACACACAATACTTCATGATTTAGTGAGTGAAATAAATCTTAACGGAAGGATATAGCCATCGAAATAGATACAAATAAATCCTTTGCAGACAGGTCATAATTTTCCTTTAAAAATAATCCTCGGGAAAAAAAAACGGATTCCAATTTCAAACATTAGTTTTCCCTCTGTCTTAAAGAATATATAATTGCGATAAAAAATGTTAGTCTTTCAGCTACTACTATAAATAAGTTACGAAGACGGAAAAAAATTATTTTAAAACAAATAAAAGTTTAAACAGAGATTTCCTCATACACCAGTATAACGATATGCGAAGTACTTAATTTGCGCTGTGCCAATATCTCTGTAAGAAATGTTTTTTTTAAGTAACTTTCTTGTTTAATTTTTTCAAATCCTTAAGTTTAAAGTAACGAACGTGAAAAATTTAGATATTTAATTTGGCCTAAAAGTCCGTAAAATTTGTTGAATCATTTGGGACGCAGTGGCAAAAATAGCATATCTCAAATATTGTACCAGAAAGGTTGCCTTTGCATCATTAAATTCCCCCGGAAGTCAACTTATGGAATAATTAAAAGTTGCGAATTGAAACTTAATTGAATTTCAAGACCCTCACGTAACATGTAGAGATTTGGATAGGAGATATCTCTGTTTCTGATGTTTCCATCTTCACCACACCAAGACTACAGAATTACGAAACCTGTCGCCTTTAGTCAAATATTGCATCCCTTTTTAACAACGTAAAAACCGCAGTAGCCTGTTGGTTATGCCCTCAAGGGCTTACCTTCTTAATGTAAGTCTGAGAATAGAGACCCCGAGGCACAAAACACCGTGATCATTTCATTTCCTGTGGGGTTTTACTGTTTTTAGTAAACGTGGGTGACGCGCCATCAGGATAACCTAGAAATTCTTCCATTATCGACCCTCCTTCTAGTCAACCAATTTTCATTTTCCATCACTTTCAAATGTCTAGATCACAGTTACACTTTGTTTGTTGCTGCATAGTCATATCTGCGTCTTGTGTCATTAAACTCCCCATCACAACCCATAGATTATGGTTAACCGTTACCGATGGTCATAGCCTTCGATGCTAGAGTTCAGTCTAGGGTTCGAGTTCTGGTTCCGCTAATGATTGATCGATTGTTTGTTAACGTCTCCCTTGGAAGGAACAAAAGAACAATTGGCGACGGATCTTGTAATTTTGAACTTCAAGCCCACTGATGGGGACGAGCTAGTACCTCATTCTTCTATTGGGAGGACTTGAAGCCTCGCCCATGAAATGTGCTTCGGTTCCACTACACGGTAGGTCTTAGTTTCATCCGACTCAATGAAACAATATCGGCCCGAGTTCACGGTCATGATCCCTGAGCTACCGTGGTTACCTGATTTCTCAAAAGACTAGTGGCCGTGGTAGCTTAGTGGTCATGCTTTCCAATTCGTGGCCTGCGATTTTCGTTCAGTAGCGAGTTCGATCCTTGGCCGCTGAATATCCGTCGTGTTGCCGGGGCGGATGCACGTTAAATTTGTCGGGGGCCTAAAGTCCTCCCATGGCGTGGTGTGGAAATTAGGAGAGAGGATACCAGCTCAGGTGGTATCGTCCTCGTCACTTGACCGAGGATCAAAATTACGAGGTTCATCACCAATAGCCCTCATGTTGCTTCTAGTGCGATGTTAATAAGAACTAAACCAAACTAAAATCCTCAAAAGACCAATTTTGGAGGAATATCAAGGAACTCGCATTATGCAAAAAAAATGAAAAGGAGAGTTGTTACTGGTATGATGACGTTAACTATCTCTGTTTGACAGCGTAGAGTTGTGCGTAAATCAGGAGAGTGAAGTGTCGGTTCAAGTGTTGTTTTTGCCCCTTGACTTTCGTTCACACTGTCTGGACTGTCTCCAAATGTTCAGGCCGCGGTAGCCTGGTGGTTATGGTCGCGGACTCGTGGCCGGTCGTTTTCGCCGCATCAAGGGTTCGAGCCTTGATGCCACTAAAGACCCACCATGTAGCCGGGACTGATGCACGTTAAATCTGTCGGGGTTCAAAGTCCTCCTGTGGCCGATGTGTGGAAGCCAGAAGAGGAGGATGTTGTTCAAATGTCCACATTACTTGAAAACACTACTGACAGAGGTTGTAAATTAAGGGTCCTTCGCCAATAACTCTCGTGCTGCTTTTCAATGCGTCGGTAATAAAACCAACCAACAACAAAAAATCTCCAATAGCTCGCATGCAACTCAATATCAACGATAATTCAAACAAATCATAGTTCCTTGTTCCGAATGGTCAGAGAAGTCATGGGAGGCTTTGTTTCATTCGAATCGTTAAATTTGTTAATGCTCAATGTTCTCACGTTGGGATAGTATGTGAGTTAGGGGAATGGGTACCAACTCTGGTGTCGACTTGGTCACTTGATTGTGGTTCAAAATGTTGATATCCTACGCCAATATCCCCCATGTTGCTTCTAAGTGAGACGCTAAGAAACTACCAATCAAACCATTTAACAATGTTAATTCTAATTGAACAAATTAAGGCAACTACCTATTTTGAACTAAAACAGGCTATTTGAACTCTTAAATATGTAAAAACGTGCTAAAATTTACGTTTGTGAAATGTATTTTTGTATAGAGTAGGGAGAAAGTAATCGTAAAAAATGATTCAAAATATTCTGGGATTTTTTTTTACGAAGCGACAACAATGGAGTATGAAAACAAAACTAAAGGTTTTATTCCGTACATCTACGAAGCTGCAAAAGATTTATGTTACGTAAAAAAAACTACGGCGTTTATTAGCTTCCCAAGGAGCTATTGTTTTAATCAACGATAAAATGGCCACCCGAGCAGTTTTCAAAATACAGTGTTTTCTGAAAATCTTTTCTGGCTGAAGAGAAATAAATGAGTGAGGGCGTGCGTGATGCATGAGCGAATGAGTAGAGTGAGGGGGAATGCGTGAATGAGAACGTGAGTGATTCAGTCAATAAGATTTATATTCCATTATCGATTTATCATTTGCTTTAATTCTAATATTTAATTGAATAATTTAATAATTATTCTTTAATAATATAACACTGGTAAAAAACGAGTTTTTTTAAACATGGGTTTTCTTTCAAACTTCACCCTTTGCGTAACATAATTTTTGTATCTTAAAATTAAGACCAAAAGGGAACGTTGAGTCAAATTAAATTTATACTATAATTCGTTTCAATAATTTATCTTCTTTTTTGAGGCTTGTTAAATTCATCATCTAAAATAAATACGTGTAAATTATTTTTAGCTCAATTAAGCGTTTGAGTTGGTGGCCCTTTGGCGACTTGGCGAGAAACTTGGCGGAAAATATAATTATTTAAAGAATTAATTTTGATCGATTAGTATTCATTAATGATGATTAAATTACCAAATTGTCTTCCAAAATAATCGTGTATAGAAAATTTCAGCTCAATTGAGCGCTTTAAAATGTGGGGAAAAAAGCTTTTAAAGTTCTGACCCAGACATAAAATGTGAGATAATGAAAAGCCATTAAAAAAACAATATTAAATTTAGTTAATTATTATTTTTTTTTTCAATGAAAGTTTTTTGGCCGCGTTCGTTGATGGTCATGGTTGCAAATGTCATTGTTTTCGCTGCATCGTGAGTTCGAGTCATGATGCCATTAAAGATCTGCCATGTAGCGGTGCTGATGTATGCTGCTGTACGTTAAATATTTCAAGGCTACCCTTTGAAATAGTGTGGAAGTTTGAAGAGCGGGGTGCTAGCTTATAAAGTCATCTTCACTTAATCTTGGTTCGAAATTATGAGGTCCGTCACCAATAGCCTTCGTGTTGTTTCTAGTTCGACGTTACTAAAACCAAACAATAAATCAATAAAAGTGGAGAAAAAAATGTGTACCTAATAGTGCGCAATATTTTTCGAAAATATACTCCAAATGCTTTTTCGGCGATTAAATTTTTTAGTAAATTATCGCAACAATAGAAAACTCTCGAGTGACTTTTTTTGTTGAGTAATAAGAAACAAAATTTTAAAATATTATGGCTTTCGAGTAATATTTGAAACGCAAAAGGCATTTTTGAATACTAAGAAAATACATTTAGAGAGAAACAAATAATCAAAATGAAGAGAGAGACATAGAAACGTGTTAAACCAATGAACACAAAAAGTTACTAGATTACTGTATGTGAAAAAACGTCCTATTGTTGTTGAATTTCATAATACAGATAGCTGATTTTAGTAACATTTTTTAGTGAAAAAAATGTTTTCGTATATTTGGCCACTTTTGTGTCCCTCGTACCCTCAAACACAGTTAGTACGATGGACAGTCCGATGACAAGGTCGACACCTGAGCTGGCAACTCAATCCTCGAAATATGGGTATCATATCTGCCCTAGAATCTTGAGACTTAACGTGTATAAGTCTTCTACTGCAAGATAATTCTCGACTACATCAAGGCTGAATTCACAATCCTCCAATTATAAAGCTGTGATTCTGCCAAAAGTGTTACCGCGGGCTTATTATTAGATTTCATCAGATATGAATGGCAAACGCTGAGGAAATCTATGTTTTTGCAACCGTTCTAAGTTTCTTTGTGAAAGTATGTGGAATTCCTTCTGCTATCTTTTAATCTCAAGATTTATGAATGTAAAGTAGCTTGAACTTTCATTTTGCTACCTGAGAATCATACCGAAAAATAAAATTCAGCAAAATGTTCTTTTTTTTAAATGTCCTGTTCTAAAATTATCTATGCAGTAATTATGTTCAAAGAATTCTCTTCGGCCTTATGTTCCGTACGCAAATTCTTAGAAGTTTCTGAGAGTAATTAAATCGACTGTTGAAATTTAAAACAAAAAGAAATTAGTCTTTCATCTCGTTACTCACGATTTAAAGCAAATAGTTGAGAATAACATACCTAATTAAAATTATACGAGATGGTGCAAACATTTGAAAACCTGAATTATGAAAAAAATGCCCTTTTTTTATTAATATCATTAATTAATATTTTATATTAAAATACCTTATTTATTTTACCATTCAATGGACAAGGAAAAGTATTTTAGGATATTCTTGTTATTTTTTCATTTTTGAAAAGTGTATCTACATTAAGCCTTTTAATTAAATTAGAACGAATATATAATTTAATTCTAATTTTTAAGGCTTTCATAAACGAAAATAACTATAATGGAACATCTTAGAATCTTTATGCTTTTATCTAAAGTTTGAGTTTATTTGTAAAGCACTTGTTGGAAATAAAGGTGAGATGGTGCAGTGATTGAATAAATGAAGTCGTTTTTTTATAAGAACGGGCTTGTTAAACCTATGTTTTATTAAAAATAAATATTTTTAAAAAAGATTTATTTTCTGTAAGAATGAAAAGGAATCCTTTTAGCTTAAATTAATTATTGCGCTAAATCTTTTAATTAAACTCGGCTTTGCTCTATAATCGTGCCGATTTTCTTGACACTTCGCAAAAAATGATTTATTTTATTAAAATATAATTCAATAGTATACTATTCAATACTCTTATAACTTAAAAAAATAAAACCAAATTATGAATTACTCGTAAAATTTTAATAGCTTCATCATTATAAATTTTTTATCTATACTTATGTTAGTTAAGAAAACATAGAAAAGTGCGTCGTTATAAACATATATATTAAAAAAAATGTATGAAAAAAATACTGATTCGCGTTATTTATATCAACAGCTTAAATTCACTTCATTGTGTTTAAAGAGAAAATGTATCATAAAGGTTTTAATTTCTTCTCTTTTTTTTTACCATAAAAATAGAAAGAAGGTAGCGTTTTTAAATACGAAAGTTTTGTGAATATATCTTTAAATCAACGAAGTTTAGCTCTTGAAGTAAGAATTAACTCATTGTTGCATAAAGTTTATTGGTAATATATTAAAAGCTTTTTTCAATGCAGTTCCTCCCCCGTAATACTTTACATTTCAGTACTCCAGGGCTATTGATAATGGATCTCTTCTAACTTATAACCGTAGTTAAGTGACGAAGACGATACTTAACTGTTACCACACTCTCCTTACATCCATACTACTCATAGCCACTGATGCGACCCGTGTGGTGACAGGGAATGACAGAATAGTCCCACTGCAGCTCATGCATGTCGTAAGAGGAGACTAAAATGAGTACCCAGCATCTGGGGGTATAGCCGGGCACCCTGCCCCTGGGGATTATATCAGGGGACCTCAGGGACTTGCCTTCCTTGGTAAGAATGGGCATCATGACCCCGAGGCACCCTAGTGATCTTTTTCTTTCCCATGGGGTTTACTGTCTTTGGTAAAAACGGGTGACGCACTCCCGGGATACCCTAGCGATCCTTCTCTATTTTCGACCCTCCTTCTTGTCAACCACTTATCTTTTTTCAACTTCACGTCTAGACCACAGTTTAATCTTGTTTGGCGCAGCATAGCCATATCTGGCTCTTGCGCCAATAAACTATACATTCATTCACTAGCCAATGATGCATATAAAAACCAACACATAACTTTTGTAGCAAATATTACTCAAAATAATTCTTTTGCTTATAACACAAATCCTATCAACTGCATCTTTACGGATAAAGCATTAGTTATTTTCCAAGCTGTTGATGAAACTGACAGAAACTAATGATAAATTTTTCATTTTATCGAATAGTTACTCTGTTCTATGTGCCCTTCAAATTGGCCTTGGTGGATTAGTAGTCATGGTTGACAACTCGAATTTTGATGCCACTAAAGACCCGCCTTGTAGCCGGGGCTGATATATGTTAAATCTGACCAGATTCAAAGTCCTCCTGTTAGCGTGATGTGGAGGTTTGGAGAGGGCTGTGGCAGCTCAAGTGTTATCCTTGTCGTTGACCGAGTTTCAAAATTACGAGGTCCTTCGACAATAGCCCTCGTGTTGGTCCTTGCTCGACGTTAATAAAAAATCAATGTACCCTTTCAAAACATCCGTATCAAATCACCAAAAGTTATATAGATTAGCTACTTAGAATTTCAAGTATTCTCTCTACAATACATAGTTTTTCTATCGAGTTTGAGTCCTGATGTCTTTAAAGATCTGTTGTCTAGCAAGGTTGATGTACGATATATCTGCTGAGCTCTAAGTCCTCCCGATGTCGTGGTTTGGATATCTGGTGGAACGGGAGAGGCCACCTGAGGTGTCGTCCTCATCACTTGAACGAGGCTCAAAATTATGTGATACGTCACATATAGTCCTAGTGTTGCTAAATGTGATCTAAAACAATCAATCAAATGCAAAACATAATATAGTTGATATTACTTTGAATTCTGGGCTTATCTAAAATGTGTGATTGTAAATAGGTGGATAATCTCGCAGTATTAGAAACCGAATTTGATGTAAATATCGACTTGACAGCTTCAGAAGATTCCCATACAAAGAACTATCTAAACAGATTGGGAAAAACCCAATGGGAACTATTTACTCCAGTATATATTTTGGAACTTTTGGAAACCCTCCCTAAAATAGATACATTAGCTTTAATGTAAACAGTAGAGATGAGATATTTAACGTCCATATTTTTAGCAGAATTTTCGTTACACCTGGCCTTTTATGCAAATTCACTCTACAGGATAATGTTATTTGCAATAATTGTAGTCGAATAAATGATACAAATTCTGTTGACCTACGAAAAATAATTTCCCTTTGAAATTATCTTTGGATTAATCTCCAAATTGACTCCTTGTGTAATATCACTTACAGTGAACTTTAGGATAAAGCAATAATCAATAAAAAAATCTTTCGAGTCTCTATATAGAAAATGGAATAAAATAATATTTATTACTCTGGAAATATATTCTTTAAAAGCGATTATAGCTTTTACTGCTCCATTCCCATCATAATTCAATAAATCAATCAGTCCACACCATACCGAGAATATTCCATGTCTAATTGCAATAAACATGCAGCAACCCCCATAATCCCCGAGCGGACGATTTTTTATTTCGGGTCATGTTATATTGCGAATATAATATTACTATGTCCGTTTAGATGTGAAACAGACAAATGCAGCTTGATATAATGATTGTTTGTTAATGTCGCAGAAGCAATGTGAAGGTTATTGGCGATGGACCTCGAAATTTTGAACTTCGGTTCGAGTGACAAGGGCGATATCCGAGCTGGAACCTTTCTCACCCCGCCAAAGGGAGGATTTCGAATCTCAGCAGATTCAACGTGCATCAACCCAGCACATGGCAGGTCTTCAATGGCATCGGTGCTCGAATCTGCGATACGACAAAAACGACCCCTGTCAGGTGTCGTCTTGTCACTTGACAGAGGTTCAAAATTACGAGGTCCGTCGCCAATAGCCCTTGTATTGCTTTTTGTGTTCTACATTTATAAATCGAACCAAACCTATCGATCATTTAGCTATTTCTCAATTTAATCGGGTTTTTTTCCAAGCATGCGCTATTTAATGCTATAGCATTTGTAAAAATATTTGTTCCAAACTGGGTGAAATTCGAATTAATTTTTTTTTTATTTGTAACTATTTTTACTTTGAAATTCTGTTTCAAATTAATTTTACAAGGTTACAATATTTAAATAAAAATTGTTCTTATTTCCTTGAATATATTTTCATATATTTTACTTAAATAATCCAAGAATCGAAATTTGAATCGAGCATTCGCCGGTATCATTTTTCAACTTTTCGATTCATAACTAAAGTTTCAATTTTTCCAGTTTCGGCACCAGACCTCAGATTTCACTCCCTTTACCCGTTCTCTGGGATTTACCCAATATTTTTTCGGATTTTAAACCTCAAATGTTTGGGATTTAAAATAAATCTCCCGTAAAATTTCTGGTTAAAAAAAGATTATGGAAAATCTCCCAGACTCTAAACTTGTCAGATTAGAATTTTGTTCTTTGCACTTTTAAGGCGATATATCTATCTATTCAATTTCTAACACTATCTGTAATCCGGTGCAGTTGATTTTAGATATATTTTTTCTTCAGGTAACGAAATAAATAGTATTATTTTGGTGCTTGTTCTAAGAGATTATAAGTTCAATCCAAAACGAGATGGGGATTTCGCACTCTAAATATGGACTTTCTTTTATATTGATAGAAACATTTTTGCAACTCTGTTGCCGAGATTGTTGAATTTTTTTTTATTTCAAGTGACTTCCTTGTTACTTGTCCATGGTTAAAAATTACTAGGTCTGACTCCAATTGTGTTTGTGATGGTTCTTAGTGTAAAGCTTAAAAACAGTCAATTAATCCAAACGATAATACAATAGCGCAATGTAATGCGCTAGAAGTAAAGATTTGGAAGTAATGTCTGGGTGACGTACCCCCGTAATACCCAGCGATCCTTCTCTACTTTCGACCCTTCCTCTCCTCAACTAATTCCCCCCCCCATGTTTTCGAATTTTTAGAATTTCAGTTACATTTTGTTTGCTCACCAGTCACATCTGGCTCTTGCGTCATTAAATTCCACTGTCACTCATTCACACACTTGAAAATGAAGAAAGAAACTTAATTTTTGGATTAATTGAAAATTTATTGTTGATTGATTTCTATATTTTTCATGCCACTTTTCTTTTCTCAAACACTTGTAATAAAGGAATTCATATACTAAGAGAAGCTGAAAATTTATAAAAAGAGTGAAAATTCAGTATTATCTAATTTTCAACAAAATGTTTGTTTTTCCTTCAAATCTTGTAGAGATGTGTTCTTAGAAATTCAGACTTACAACTCCTTAAATTTGTTTAATTTTTAACAAATTAAAATTTTTAACATTTTAAAAAAATAATTCTTTTCGATTAGATGTCCATCCTTAAGATAACCTCTTGAAACTCTGATACTTCCTAGGCCCTGTATCATTACTGACAGTAAATATATCTGATTCGTGAAAATTCAATTCCAATTTTTTGCGATATATATGCATAAAACAATTGTTTTGAATGAAGGCGCTGTACATGTAAAGTTTTTAATTCTTACAATTGTATTAACATTTTTTTCTCCTATTAAATGCCTGTAACATTCGAAACTAATCAAACTTGAATTAGATAAATTGGTCCAAAACTTCTGAACTATTCAAATTTCAACTGTTCAACTATTCGCAAATTTTGAATTACCTGTATAAGTTCACTTAATTAATTCTGACCCGTCGTGTAGCGGGACTGATGCCCGTTAAATATGGTCGTGGTCCCCAGTCCCATTAAGTCCTCTCTGTGACCTCGGTAGCCTAGTGGTCATGGTTTCGGATTCGTGACCGGCGGTTTTCGTTCAGTCGCGGTTTCGATTCTTCGCTGCCAAAGACCCGCTGTGTAGCAGGGGCTGATGCACGTTAAATCTGCCGGGCCCCAAAGTCCTCCCATTGGCGTGGTGTGGATATTAGGAGAGGGGGGTGCCGCTCAGGTGTCGTCCTCGTCATTTGACCGTGGTTCAAAATTATGAGGTCCATCGCCAATAGCCCTAGTGTTGCTTCTAGTGTTATGTTAATTTTAACTAAACTAAACTAAACTCAAGTCCTCTCTTTTGCATGATGTGGAAGTTTGAAGAGGCAGTTACCAACTTATAGGTCTCATCCTCGTTGACCATGGTCAGTCGCAAATAGCTCTCGTGTTGCTTCTCAGTGTGACGTTAATAAACAATTCTACTCGTATCTGATAATTCTAAATAATATACCAATTTAATTCAAAATCTTTGCGATAGGCTTAATTAGGTATTTTTGAATGCAATATCTTTAAATGCAGAGTGTTTTTTTTTTTTTAACTTTTACGATTTTATAACGTTTCTTTTTCTCCAGTTAAATACACCCGTTATATTAAAATATAATCAAGCTCTAGTTAACTGGTCTGATTGATCCAAAACTTCTGAATTGTTAACAATTCAATTATTCGTTAATTTTGACTTAACCGTATAAGTTCTCTATTAGTTAATTGTGATAATCCAAGTTTTACCCTAATAGTTTGTCTCTTGCCTAATGGGTGCTACTGGAATCAATACTTTCTCCTGACCAGTTACCTCTCCACCATCTGGACAGGATAGCTGTAGAGATAATTATCCCTGCAGTTGAAATAACGCGGCAAATCAGCTGGCAAACTGAATTTCCTCCCGTAAAAAGCGGAATGTACCATTAATCTCTGGAGTCTCCGGAAGAGGTTCTGTGATCACCATTTCAAACGAGATCTCCTTTGAGATCGGATGATAAAAAGACATACTGATTCATTCGGAATAAGAAGTCTTCGATATTTTATTTATTTTCCTTCCCCGTGAAAAGGTAGAATAGAAATTGCTGTCGCTCTAGCATTTTCTGTGATTTATGTGCTATGGTAAATTGACGAATGCGCATGCCTGAGTAGGGCTGGTCTTAATGAGTACTCGTTAGTCTTTTCTGATAGAAAGCCGTTCCCTGTAGCTTTCGATGCATTGATTGCCTTACATCAAATGTTTCGACACTGGTGGATTAAGGAGTGTTTCCTGGTAACGCACGAGGCCACTTTGTACCCTTAAGGAAAATGAATGTAGTTATGAGGAATGTAATAGGGGCTGTCTTGCCTTGTGTTGGTCAAACCGATATTTTTAAGCTGAGGAATGGATGTCACCTCTACGTGTTTTTCCTTAGTTTCTATTGTTTTTATTATCAGACATTGGACATATTATTGTGCTTTACTGTAATATATATGTATCGATATCTTATTTATATATATCATTTTCTCATGCACACAAAGAGATATATTGATATATAAAAAATACATAACTGATAATGTCCATAATAAACATGTATATAAGCTAATAACAAATATTATCTTTCATAGCAAAAATATATTAACCTAAAATTAAAATGTAATTAAAACTAGTAAATTAAGAAAGACAAGACAGCAAAGTCTCAAAATAAGGAGAAAAAGTAGAAAATGAATTAAAAAAAATGTTAAAGGAAATAAAGTAATTCATAGAACTGTCTCTGACTTTGGGCAGAAATGCGTGGATATGCTCGTATTATGGATCCTACTATCACACTTACCATAATTACTTTATAAAAAGGTGGCAGAAATCAGATTCAAACTAAAGTCTAAATTCGCACCGAAAATTACCAAATTAAATAAATAAAAAGGATGGAAATTAAAAAAAAATGATTCGCAATCAATTTTAATTAAATTAAAATAATACATTAAACATCAAATATACATATTCTAATACCATAAAGAGATCCGTTGCCAATAGCTCTCACGTTGCTTTTCAATGTTCCTTTAATAAAACAATCACAACCTAAAATCATGACACATAAATAGACTTATAAAGCTTTTACCTACCTTATTCTAATGTTTTTTTCAAAACCTGTAACTTTCAAAAAGGGCATTTGATTACAATTTGACCGGCGTATTCTCTTGATTGATCATTTGATTTCATGGAATAAAGATCCCGAAGATGTAAAAATCCAAGAAATTTTATTAAACAGAAAAACTTTTATTACCAATAAGACATAATTAAAAATTAATGTGTAACATTTTTAAGTTTTATACTCGTACATAAATAATTTTACTGTAAGGAGTGGTATAATTTCAGTCTTAGAATCATAGATAAAGTTTTTAGGGGAGAAGACGGTTCTCTTTCATTCGCTATTTTATGATTCTGGATTTTTCAAGTTAGTACCTATATGCTTATATCTAAAATCATTTCTTTTAATTCAATATGAGAAAAAAAAAGTTCTCCTGGCTAAAAAAAAGGATATGAATGCAGTAACTATAGAACAAAATTAAACACCGTGGAACGTTTAGATGACAGCCAACCCATGAAAAGTTTAAATAAAAGCAAAATTTTGAGCTTGTGATGTGGTGTTTACTGCATTCTATATATTTCGGCTTAACTAATCACATCGTTTTCTAGATAATAGTCTAATTCTGTTACAAGCGTGCATTCTCTATTTTCTCCCTTTTTTGTGGAGTATATAATTAGAGAAAGTCTTGTTCATCAGCTAAGAGATTTATACAAGTGAAATGGTTAAAGCTGTGTGGAAAATTAAATCATGTTGCTGTGACCAATCTTAATACCATTTTTAAAAACTGCAATTTTCAGTTTAAAAAAATATGAAACTAGGATAGTGCAGTTAATAAAGTTATGGTTTTATCATAAAAAAGTTACTTAGATTCCGTCACAAATCATTAAACGAAGCTGTTATATATTACAAGACATCTATGGCTCGTATTCAATAGAATGGAGAATGAAAATATTATTCTAGGTGTAATCCATGTGAGAGTTGTGAAGGTGGCTTGAAAGTGGCTTACGCATAAAAAAAAAAAAAAATTGCAGGGCATATTTGAAGCTAATCTATTCTGACAAATTTTATTTCGAGTCTGAAACAAAATTGTGATTTTAAGTCTGAGCCAAGTTTAAAGCTACTGATAAGCTCAAAAGTTACGTTCTTTCGGTAAGTAAACATCACTCACCCAAAGCATTTTAATGATCTTTCATTTTCCCTTGGGGTTGACTGTCTTTGGAAGTGATCACGGTAGCTAGTGGTCAGGTAGACCCACCGTCGACGGTTTTTGTTGAATCGTAAGTTCGGACCTTGATGCCACTAAAGACCGCAGTTTAGCCGGGGCTGATGCAAGTTAAATCTGTCGGGGCCCAAAGTCCTCCCATTGGCGTAATGTGGAATTTAGGAGAGGGGGCTCCAGCTGTCACCCTCGTCCCTTGACCGAGATTCAAATTTACAAGGTCCGTCGCCAATAGCCCTCGTATTTCTCAATTCGAAGTTAATAAACAATCGATTAAACCAATCGGGTTCGATTTCGTTACTGCTGTATAAAGTAAAGTTTGAAAGGCAAACTCTTTTTCTATTTATTATAAGTACTCTTTTATCGCTTCTATGTTTCTTTCCAACGTTCTTCAGGTGACGACCGGCTGGACCTGATGCCTCATCCAGATATCTTTAATTCACATTGATCATGTACCACTAACACTTAACCAGTATTAAAATCTTCTTAAAATTTATACATGCATCTGATCATATTTTTTCATTAAATTTCATATCTATAATCTAATCTACATGAATGACGTTTCATTTTTATTTGAAGGGATTTTGAATTCAAAAACGACCAGGAAAAAATCCCCAAAGAGTTAGTTAAAGGGAAAATCTCGTGATAGAGCCCCAATGTCACAAGGCTACCGAGGCCTTCAAAAAGAGATATATTTACTTGATGAATCAGTAGTTATATAAGTAAAGGTACGAAACATATACGTGATTTTGTTACGAAATTCAAAAGGAGGGACTATTGTTTACGAACACATACTAATGCAATTCCTTTTTCTTGGCAACTGTGGTATTTCATTAATTTGATCAGTGTAAGGAAAGAAATAATACTTATTCCGTAATCAGTTACTTATTACTTATTCTTCACCAAAGCTTATATTACTTTTCCTATCGTATACGAAATACATGGAAATAAACGTTAAATATATATGGAAATAAGGAATGAGTAATAATAAAGTATGGAACTCTGTATTCTATTTGTGTGCTGTAGCTGTTAAAATAATGAGGTGACACAAAATGAATATGCGGCAAGGAATAGATTCGAAAAGAATTGTGTTTTAAATTTATTTTCTAGAATTTGGGTTTAAACATAATCACAAATATATATATATATATATATTGTATTTTTTAAACTTTTTTTTATAATTTGTATTTTTGTATTTTTGATTCTGTGCACTCAATTTTTAGAGTTACACTTTATTAATATTGAATTTGATTAATATTTTATTTTTTCAAATACAAATGTACTTTACTTATACTTTTATGAATTTTAATTACTTATTAACGTCGCTCTGAGAAGCAGCACAAGGGCTATTGGAAGAATGCCCAAGGGGACCGATCTCACCCAAAGGGTTTAGGGCTACAAACCGGCCCCGAGGAGACAATCACCCCTCACTCAGCATTTATTGGCCACAAATTTTTTTATACTACAATAAAGGGTAAGATTATAACAACATATTTTGCTACGAATAACAAAAGATTTTAGGTACTTTCGAAACTCAAAAGTAAAATATTACAATGTGTTTATAGAGAGTGACGTCATAGTTCTTATCCTTCCAATTTTTCATTTTTCTTCCTTTTTTAAATACATATCAATCTGTTCAATTCATTGACGTCACGACTTCCTGCTAACAACGGATGCTGTCGCTGTGACTCCCACATTTGGGCTATTGTCGACGGACCTCGTTATTTTGTATTTCGGTCAAATGACGAGGATGTTAATTGAGATGGCACCTTCCTCTCCAAACTTCTACACTATGCCAATTGGAGGACTTGGGACCATGACCAGATTCAACGTGAATTGACCCTTTTGACCACTTTATTATCATGAAAGAAACAAACAAACAAACAAAAAAATATTTTAAAAATTAGAAAAATATTAAAAAAAAAAAAAGGACTGAAGTATATGAAAAGTGTTTAAGAAACAGTATTATAAAGAAACATGTTTTTTGTTGCTTAAACTTATATCTCTTTATTTTCAACGTGGAAGTAAATCAGTATCGGAATATAGAGAAAACTAAAAAAAAAAAAAAAAAACGCAATTTCTTAATCACATTTAGCTTTTTCAAAACCATGATTACGAAATGATTTTAAGCAAATGAATGCATCGAAATAAAACCCAGAAGAAAATAAGTGTTAATTTCCTCTGCGAGTGTCATTTATTATCTATCAGTGTGTCGTGTAAAAACTTATCGATACCTCTATAAAACCGAACAGCTACATCTTGCTCAGATTGAGTGTTAGAGGTCGATAAAATCATTCAAGGCATCGATAAATATATAACGATAATGGTGTATTGACCTAGACTTATATTAAGAATCGATATAGGTTGTGCGAGAAAGAGTTGCTCTCTCTGAGAATCGTCGCGTGTTATGATTTCGTCTTTCGTGCGGTGGGAACAAGTAGGTGGCGGAAATCTCCCGATACACGTTCCAGGTCAAAAAAATACAAGATGAGCAGCGATATCTTTTGGAAATCGATAAAATCGGATGTTTCCTTTTTTTTGCAGTTGATTAATACTGTGATTAAAAATTAATTGATAAGAATATCAATGATATCAAATGTTGGATATGATTTTATTGTTCATATTATAAAGAGTTTATGATAAATGTGTTTTGTATTCAAAATAATGCTTACATATTTAGTGATAAAGTGATACATACATGCATATATATATATATATATTGTTTTGTTTTCATTTATGCGTTTATAACATTTCGAATAGTATTTATATTATATCTTTTTTTTTTAATTTATATCATTTTGTAGTCTTATAAATGAGGCTGATACAATTTCGGAGTTATTAACATATGCTAACATGTTATTTTGAGAAAATGGCGTCAACAAAAATAAGTGGGCATAAAATAAAGTATACATAGTGTTAGGTTCAAAAGTTTTGCATAATACATTATGATTATAAAAATTACATTCAGCGTGCTTTAAGATAAATACATTGCTAAGACGTATTTAATTAAATATTTAATCTTCTGCTTTTATTTTAATATCGAACGAAGTATTATTATTTATTTTAATAATTTACCGTTTGCTCTCATTTTTAATTAATTAAATAATTGATTTTTTTTTTTTTTTGCGGTGGAATCGTCTGTTTGTATACTTTTCTTTGCTAACATTAGAATGTTATACACGTGAAATAACGTTGCCAAAGTTTTTTGCAACAACTTTAGAATGTTTTGCACGTGAATATAAAAAAGAATTAGGGATTTGAAGAAAGTATTTTTTGTTCCTGATAGTAATTGTTTCTGTAGAAGCTGGGGCTCAGAAATACACTGACTTCACGCATTGAATCGTTTTACTTTTTCGAGAAATTAACAGAAAATAATCCTTAGCACATGTTAAAATAAAGTTACCAAAATCGAGATTTCATTATATCCATTTATATTTCTTTTTCTTGGCGATGCAATTTATAGATATTGCGCTTTAATGTCTATAAAAATTAGACAAATGAATGCCTTTTTATTATCAAAAAAGGACTAATGGGTTGGCTTTTTTGTTTTTATCTTTACCTCTTTCAATTGTTGATTTATTTGAGAGGTGATTTCCTCATGTAATAGTTTTGAAATATATCATATATAGTTACAGGGTATTCTTATCTACTAATCACAATTTCTTCTTTTTAAATTTATTTAACATATTCAAATGGTATTAAGCTTGGAAAAGTTTTGGCTTCTTATGAAATATGCAAGAAAATATAAATAATGTAATCCGACTCTTTTAAAATTGTTTTTGTCTGTTAGTTAATGAACAGAATATAAACACGACACAATATTCAGCATCAAAAATATTCCAACAATTATATTCATTTTCGTTTTTCTATCCTTTAAAATGCAACATATATTATTTTATTTCTCATTTCTGGTTCAATCAATTTTTTTTTTGTGTGTAAATTATGTTTGATTTGTAAACTGAATTGTAATTTTACCTGTGAAAGGGGAAAAAAATGGCGCCTTTATAAACTATTTCGAAATTTAATTTCGCAGAATGTGATTAATGGATATACATATTATAACCATAAGAACTTTAGTAAAATATTTTTCAATATTAAAATATTTCTAAATGTATTCCACATTTTGGATGGTCGCATTAACAAAATGGGCATGGTCGTGATCTCATGACTTCGTTGTTTCAGTCGAGTCATGAATTTAGTTCTGATGCCATTTAACAATGGGGGCCGCGGTAGCCTAGTGGTCAAGGTCGTGGATAGCGGCTGGCGGTTTTCGTTCAGTCGCGGGTTCGATCCTTGGCCACCAAAGACCCGCCATGTCGCCGGGGCTGATGCACGTTAAATCTGTTCGGGGCTCAAAGTCCTCCCGTTGGCGGGGTGTGGATGTTAGGAGAGGGGGGTGCCAGCTCAGGTGTCGTCCTCGTCACTTGACCGTGGTTCAAAATTACGAGGTCCGTCGCCAATAGCCCTCGTGTTGCTTCTAGTGCGACGTTAATAAAATACTAAACTAAACTAAGCCATTTAACAATGGTCGTGTTGCGGGGATGGTGCGCTTTGAATCTATCAATGCTCAAAGTTCTCACGTTAGTATAGTGTGGAAATTTAGAGAGGGGACCCCACGGGGTTTACTGTCTTTGGTAAACACGGGTGACGCACACCCGGGTTAACCTTCTCTATTTCCGACCATCCTTCTTGTCAACCAGTTTTTGTATTTTCTTCACGTCTAGACCACAGTTAAATCTTGTTTGGCGCAGCATAACCATATCTAGCTCTTGCGCCAATAAAATTTACATTCACTCACTCACTCACTTAGAGAGCGGAGATCCTGTCCTTCTCAGAGGTTTAATGTTTTTTTGGGTAAGTAGGGACTCATGCACTTTTGCGTACTTTGCTTTCCCATGGAGTTTGTTTTTGTAAACACGGGAGATGCATTCCAGGGATATATCCTGGCGATTCTTTTCTAGTTTCGATCGTGCTTCTTGTCAGCCATTCTTCCTTTTTCTTCCTTATTTCTTGTCTCTAGATCAAGTACTCATGGTTTGTTTGTCGCAGAACATCCAGATTTGTCTCTTGCACCACAAACCTCAACTTTCACTTGTTTCTTGTTTATTCATTCGGCTCTAGTATCATCATCGCCACTTGAGCGAGGCTCGAAATTATGAGGTCCGTCTTCAATGTCCTTTGTGTTGCTGCTCAGCGGAAATCCTGATTCTACTTAAGATTCGTTGTGAAGCAAGACTGACACATTTAAAATATATCGAGGATCAGTGTCTTCAAGTTAGGATAATGTAAAAGTTTGGAGAATAGGGCCCCAGTTCTTATGCCATCCTCCGATATTCAGTCTTCCAAAGGCATTTGACCAATCAGGTCGCGGTAGCTTAGTAGACATGATTGCGTGGTTGACGATTATCTCCGATTCGTGGGTTCGAGCCATGATGCCACTGCAGACCCACCGTGTGGCTGGGACTGATTCACATGAAATCTTTCGAGGCTCAAAGTTATTTCGTTGGCATGCTGTGGAAATTTGGAGTGTCATCCTCATCACTTCATATAGAACTCGTAACTTATATTCATAAAAAAATGTTGTATATAATGATTATATAGAAATGCTGCATGTGATAATAAAATAGAAAGGATGTTTATAATATTGGAACAGGAAAAATATTGAACACATTTATCTATCGTTTATTCAAATTTTTATTTATTATTTGCCAAACCGTTTGATTAAAATGAGCTTATAATATTTGAAAAGAAATGAAAATTGCTAACATCGAGCTTAAAAAATAACATAGAGATAGTGTATATAATAAAATAGAAATGTATATAATAATGAAATACAAGTGTTGCGTATAATATCGGAATAGGAAAAAAATATTGGATACATTTATCTATCGTTCGTTCAATTTTTCATTTTTGTGCGGCGCGGCAAAGCCACTTATCGCTCTCTTGCGCCATTAAACCCCACATACATCAATTTTTCGTTTATTATTTACTAAATCTTTTAACCTTTGGATCACCAGGTGGACATTTGTAACGGGAAAGACCATATGGGGTCGTTGAACGACCCCATTGCTAAAAAAAACCCTTATTTATTTACCACGTCAAAAAAACCCCAAAACTTAGCTGTTCAAATAATTTAATAATAAATACAGTTGCAGCCATAGAAAAAAAATTGAAAATGCAATATAGTTTCAACGAAATGCTTCAAAAAATAAAATGATTAATTCACTTAATTCGAATACATAATTAATAATTGAACTTAAATCACGTGATTATTGAACACATGAGACACGTGCTGTTGTTTTAATCATGTTGACATTATTTTTGCAAATAAATCGATTTCACTTACAGCATTTCTTGGTAGATTTTTGTTGAGTGTTCTAGTGCACACGATACACCGACTACTTTAGGCAGAAGGTTCCTTTTAATCAGGTTTTTCTACATAATCTTCTACATTATCCAAGATCAGTCCAATTCTTTGTGTGATATACTTAGGTAGTTAATAAGTTTGTCGGGTAGCTATGAATGGTTCTACCAAGGTTATTCTTAAATCTTGCAAATCTTTTCGAGTGAGTTCTTCCTGTATCTTAGTTTTCGAATAATTGTGTTAACACGTACAAAAAATAAGACTAGTAGCCACCGTTGAATATTACGCGAGCATGAACACTCCTTCACGATTCGGTCCAAGCTATCCTCATTCACCTGTGTGGTGACCGGGTGTGAAAAAATAGTTTCACTGTAGCTCATGCATGTCGCAAGAGGCGACTTAAGTGGTTTGCCAGTGTCTGAGGATATAGATGGACAATCTGTCCCAGGGATTTACAATATATCAGGGGACCTCAGGGACGTGTTTCCTTTATTTAGGTACGGGGCATCATGACCCCGAGACACCCTTATCTATCCCTTGGGACTTACTGTCTTTGATAAACATGGGTGACGCACTCCCGGGGATATCCTAGCGATTCTTTTCTATTTTCGATCCTCCTTGTCAACCAAGTTTTTTTTAACCTTTATTTCAATTTTTTTTCTCTCGTTTAGATCACAGCTTTACACTTTATTAGTTTTTCACTCACTTACTTTATTTGGTGTAGCATGGCCACATTTGGCATTTTTGCGCCATTGCGAATACTATCACTCATTCGCCCATTTAAACACCTAGATTACATTTATACCTTGTCTGGCGCAACATGGCTATATCTGGCTATTGCGCCATTAAAATCCACCATAACTTGCAAACTATCCTCATTTCCTTTGCATTAGCCCATTGAAGTTTGAAGTGACATTCTTCATTTGGTAATCGAATCAAAATGCTTGGTTTCATTTATGTTTTGTTACACTTAGACTCATATGAAATCACAAAAATTTCCTTTCAATGCCAAGCAGAAGAATGACTTAAAGGCAGTTTTAACAATGAGTTGGGGTCATTTAGTGACTCCCAATCAAAATGTAATTTTTATGAGATTATTTTTTTCATGGGGGCTTTAAAAGAATTTTTTTTTATTAACGTCGTGCGTTAAGAAACAACACGATGGCTATTCACAACGGACCTTGTTATTTTGAACCCCTGTAAAATGATATGTACATCATCTTAACTGGCACCGTCCTTACCAAAATTCCACACCAAAGGGAATACTGGGTATCTCGACCAGGTTTAATATGCATCATTCTCGTTGCATGACGGGTATTTAGTGGCCTTAGGGTTCGAACGCGTGACTCGACAAAAACAGCGCAGTTCGCGACTCGTCGACCATGACCACTTGGTTACCGCGACTACTTTTCTTGGGGAAATCGATAAATTCAAAATTCGTATATAATTGAGTAAAACTCAGCTATAAAAATATTGAATGCACTACAATTTTTTTTTATAATTATTTGACAGAAATTGGCGTTGAGGTCATTTTGTGACCCCACTTGGTCATCCGAAATTTAAATAAAGTAATTTTACAATATTTTGCAATGATATATTTTATATTTTTTAAAATGGAAATGCTAAAAATATTTATTGATCGTAAGTTCAATTTCCCATTTGTTATTTACTAAATCTTTTTTACAAAATAAAGCAAACGGTACTTGAAGAAAAGAAAATTGCTGACATCGAAAAACATAAGAAAATGATGCGGTGAGAAGCCGACATTTTCTTCAAGTATTGCTTGAAATCGGATGCAGGACATTAAATGAGAGAATAAAAAAAACTATTTTAGTTAAAATTCTCCCTCGTTGCATTTTCAGCGAATTTATTTCTTTGTCGTGAAAAAAGGATATGCATGTCCATGTGACCGGATTAACACTTGAAAGGCTCAAGTGTTTCCTTTTCCCTCTCCGCGGTTGACACATTCAAGACATATTAAGGTGCTGACTATTACTCATTTTCCTCTGTTCTGTCACCTTCAGACACTTTTTTTTCTCGAAATACTGAGTCGTAAACAGAATTATATTGGATTAGATGACCTTCTTGGAAATATATTTCCACTACTTATTAAGTTTGTACGCAAGATTCAGCTGAACATTTCTTTGGGGAAAATAATCGTCATCGATCATCAAAATCTTAATCTTTCGTAGAAAATCGATAAATGGTAAGAGAAATTAAATTATCTTCACTATATTTTTTAAATGATGATAGCGTTTATATTTTGATAATAGACGCCTTCATTGTCTATTTTGTGTCATTTTTACATTGAATGAAAACGTTTCTTTGTTATGAATTTATCGGACGTTCCGTAACGCCTGTTGATGTTGAATTTTAAGATTCGATTAAGTGTTTCTGGTTTTACCCTTTTTGATAAACGTGTTCTTCACTGGTGGAAATATGATCAAATAAATGAATAATTATTAAAATAATCTAAATTTAAGAAATTTATATCTATCTGATTAAGAAAAAGTATATATATAAAATTTACCTTTGATTTTATGGCTTTTGTAAGTGTGTGGGGGAATGCTTTCAATAGTGTAAAGTAACTACCGATTGCAACGATACATCGTTCCACGCATTCAGAAAATACGAAAGTAAAATTTTTTATCGTTTGGTTATGTTGCTCGATACTGACTATTGGCGACGGACTTCGTAATTCTGGGCCGACATCAACTCGCATGTACCCTTTCCAAACTTTCACATCAAGCCAATTTGAGGCCCTGAAGCCCCGACAGATTTAACGTGCCACATCCTCTCTACACGGCGGGTCCTTAGTGGAATTGGGATTCGAACCTACGACTCTACAGAAAGAGCGCCAGTCGTGGGCTCGCGGCCATGGCCACACGGCTACCGCAGCCTAAGATAGGTGAACAGTCGGAATGCCACGTGACATTAGTGGAGCTAAAAATCTTGTGGTGGACGATCTGCTTAGTTTTTAACATGCTTTTTAAATTTGAAACAAAGTCAGATGATGAGGGTAATACTTTAGATGATGTCCCATTTACAATTTAAAATTCAATATTTTTAATCTATTAATCGAATTCTAATAAATAATATATCGATAGACAGCTGGGTGCTGTTCCTGTTTCTGGAATGTGTGGTGGTAAACACATTGAAAATGTAAAATTTTATGAACTTTAAAGTGTTAATTTTAATTTAATTTGTAATGTAATATAATCTTATATATCTTTAGTTTTGTATAATATCTTTAGTTTTGTGATTGTAGTTCTTTAAAGTTGGGTTATTCTTTTGCAGATTTTCATCCTGTAAATTATTTTTAGTTAAACTGCCCCAAAACTATTATTTGAATAACAATGTATTATGCTACAATTTTTCTTTAGTCATTAATGATATATTGTGGAAATTTGAGTGTGTAATATTTAAGTGTAAAAATATACCAATTTTGTGCGGAAAAGTTTTTAATTTGTGAAACCAAAAACATAAAAAATGTATACCAAACATTATTTCTGTAAACCTCATACTAAAAACGAGACAAGAGTGAATGACAGACTGAGTCACGTGATAGGCATGTAATGCTACCTGCTGAGTAAACTTTCTCCATTTCTTTCTACGTATAAAAATTATTGTTAAGATTGCTAATATGACTCAAACGGTTGTTTGTTCTGCAATCGAAAAATCACGATCGCCTTTTTTTTATTCTTAAAAACTACGTAAGAAGAAACTATTTTCCAGCTAGTATCAAGTAGTTGGCTTACAGAAAGTATTTTAGGAGTTTCGTAAGTTGATCATGGTAGAAACTAAAACGATTTGGGTATCATATGGAGCTAACTTTTGCCTGTACTGATTGATATTCACCTGTATTTTCTGATAGAATATCTTTAGAAAACATACATGAAATCGTACGTACCATTAGTATATAACAGGGTATAATACCTAAAATAAGGTATAATAAAATAGGGTATAGTATCTATTTATTAGTTCTTTACAATTAAATTGGTTTTTTTTATTAAAATAAAAGAAAAAAAATCTTGTAGATTTTATATTATAAATGTAAACGCAAAATGCCTTCTGAAATTCAGCTAAATCGTTCAACAAATCAGGAAATTCTCTCTGAACAACAACAACAAAAATACCATTTAACTGCATTAATCAAATGAATGGTATTGTTATTCAGTTCGAATTTTCAAAATGCATTAAGAATACGTTTATTTACTGAAATTTATATTAGGTATGTATTGAAATTTCAATATATATATATATATATATATATATATATATATATATGTACTTTCCTAAGGATGTCTTTAATCTTTTAAATTTTCATTGTTTTAACTGAAAAGCATTTTGGAAGTTTTGAAATATATCTAGAGTTCAGAAAAGTCCATGATGTATGAAAATAAATCTTCAATTCCTGATAAGCAATGTTACGTTAGATTTAATCTTATATCAACAGTGAAACGTGGGGAAATAATTTATAATTAAATATTAAAATGATTCGATTTAGGAGCAAATTCTCTTTGTCTTCATCAATTAATAGGGAGTTAATGAACGATAAATTTATGCAATAATAGAGATAAAACTTATCTTTACATTTGTCATATGTTAAAAATGGACACTTTAGGTAGGAATTTCTCTTTTGCCGTGATATTAAAAATCATCAAATTTAAGGAACATTTAAGAAAATTGATTAGTCTTACAGCTTATTTTTTTACATAATTATATTGTATTATTATTATTTCAATAAGAGATTTTGTCAAAAAGTTATTCCGAAAAAATAAACGTGATAAAACGTACGTTTATTCGGTTGTTACTGCAACATGATTGAAAAAGGCGAATAGGGATAGTATATATATGAAAACAAAAATTCATTCGAAGCGTAAAGCTCTCAACTTCCATCGTCGTGTATTATTTAACATTTTAACTACTTTAACACCTTTCTGACGACATATAACCACTAATGGTACATTATATGTAGCCTTCAGCCATCGAATTTACGCTACTGTATTTTAATTAATCAACATACAACTATATATCACCAATGTCGCAAGACTGTTACAAATAATATATATCATGTACCACAGGTAATACACGTCATCGCAAAAGTGTTAAGTATTTAAATGTTAAGACACATTGATGGAAGTTAAGAACTTTGTGTTTTTGAGTCATTGCTTGTTTTTTTCTTCAAAAATATAGTGTCCTTTTGTGTCTTTTTAATTTTTGAAAATAAATGTTAATTGGAATTTTTGGATTTTTCAGTGGAGTTTTTACGAAAAGAATTTTACTTAATCGATAAAAGTCATAATTTTAGAATTTTACGAAACATTCATTTTAAAAGTAATGTTAAATTTCTCTCTTTTAAGAATAAATTTAGCTACATTATTAGTACAAGTTACTCTTTGTTGGGTTAACGAAATATTTAAATTAAGTATACTTATTGCTAAATAATATGCTGAAATCCTTTTAAATATGAAGCCATAAGTTTAATTTCTTAAAATTTGATACTTTTTAAAGGTAATTTAGAACTTCAAAGAAATTTTCATATCGAAGATTTAAAATCAATATACATATTAATATAAAACTTTTGCGACATATAATCATTGGTAATTTATCTAATAACATACTAGCTTTTTTATTAGGAAGTATTATATCTACATCACGACTGTCCATGACGTATTAGTTGAAGATACAAAAAGTTAAAAACATTTAATTACCCTTAAAAAGTAATCGGTCTGTCTTACAAAAGGTTATTTTCTTCAAAACTAATGACACAAACAAAAATACTATGAAACAAAAATCCAAAGAGAATTTTAATAAAATGGAAAGGGGAAAATTAATTATTTTTTCCCATCATTTCTATGAAATAAATCCAAATTAGTGTGTTATAGGATCACGAGTATACTAAGATGGACGATATCCTGGATTTAAACATCCTTGTTTGAGAAGGAATTTTTAATTATTTCTATTCAAGAATGTAAAAAATTTTAACGTCTTGTGAATAAGAAAATGCACGTGGTTTCCGTATGGTATCTTGCAAAATGGTCCCCATGTAAGGAAAGAATTGAGGAAAAGAATTATCACATGTAGAATGCTGTTTTTTCGTGTAGAAGATATATAAGGAAATAATAGAACATTTCCTTATACTGCTTTATACATAGCAACTCGACAACATTTTGTTGTATTTAAAAGAAAATCCACAAGATGCTTGTTTACAGACCATAGTGATAAAAAAAACTTATATTTGGTTTTATGACTGTGAAAGTAATTGACGTTTTATATGAAATCATTTACTAGCAGTGAATTTATTCTTGGGAATGTAGTTTTCCTCCATTTTTCGTTGTGAAGTACCTATAAATGTCACGTTTTGTACGGTATTAATAGATTCTATGAAATTCAGTACAGTCAGTTATTATTTTCTATTGTATGTTCCTAATATTGTTCTGAAATTGTTTCGAAAATCATGAATCGAACATGGCATTAGTCGTTATAATTCCCATGAATTTTAATTGGAAGGAATTACGTTTCCTTCTATAGAGAAATTTCTTAAAAAATTCAACATTTAAATCCAATTACAGCTAATGATAAGGAACTTTTACGCTGTAAAACTCATATTGGGAGGTTTAATTGAAATGTAATGCTACCATGTCTATAACTTTTTTGTTACCCGATTCTCAAGGTTCATGTTGCACCTGAAAGTTACATGTATTCTTTATGTCTTACAATATTCATTTTTCTACATAATCTCCATCTTTCCACGGTATTGTGCCAATGCATGACTAGTCGGAGAAGTATTCAGGTGTTAGTTGTCGACACCAGGCTTTAATAGCAGCTTTTACCTCTTTCTTAGAACAAACGGTTTAAGGTCCCTTTGATTTTTCATCTTTGGAAAAAAAGATAAAGGTCACAATAGTGCGCAAGGTCAAGTGCAATGACGTTTCGACGCTTAAGATTCATCGCCGTGTGTGTGTGTGGATCTCTATTTTCTTCAGTTCTCAACACACTTATGACATCCCTCTCAAGTACACTAAGAATTTTGAAAATTGGATAACAAATTAAAAGTTACGTTTAAGGAGGTGTTAGTTTTCAATAAAGTCTCGTTGTTCTATCATTTTTTGCAAAAATTAATTAATTGATTATAAGTATTTGTTTATCTTGGAGCGTAATATTTATATTTTATCCATTCCGGAAATTCATAAAATTGAGATTGCATATTCAGTTCCCAATTAAAAAAAGAATTGTATAAACGTTAAAACGAAAATTATATGAAATTGAATGGACCTGAATTAAATTGAAAAAGGAAACAGAATTTCATTTTAAAAATCTCAAAAAAATATGCTCCGTCTCAAGTTTAATATGAATTTTTCTTTCACTTCTAAAATAAATACGCTTCAGTATTTCCCATGACTTCTTTTAAAATCATTTACTTAGCACGATATATATATATGCATATACACTGGTGGATTCAGAAAAAATCGACAGAGGAGAAACAATCGTTTTCTTTATTCTTTAAAAAGTTCATAACTTTATGCTGTGTTTGTTTATTTAGTCTATTATTAGTGCTTATTTTGTTCGAAAAGTAAACTAAATATTAACTCAGAAATGAAATTCAAATTGAGAATTAAAATTCACAGAACGATTGATAGCCTGGTCCTGCACTTAGATCAACAAACAGATTTGAAATAAAACAAAAAAAAACAAACATTTTTTTAAAATTTTGTTGGAATTCCCAGCTCAGGTATGTTTCTTTTGCCAGTGCTTGAAATTATAACAGGAAGGAGGACGCGTGATTTTATATAAATATATATACTAAAATTATGTTTTAGTAAGTTTTGCTTCTGAATTAATCTCTCATGTAATACATCAAAGTTGTAAGTTTAAAAATTTAAGTTCTTGTATTAATTTTCATGGCTTAAAGATTGTGGTCGCGACCTCATGGCCTGCTTTGTTTCCGTTGAGTCTTGGGTTCGAGCCCAGGTGCCTATGAAGACCCGAGCTAATGGACGTTAAATTTGTCGAGACTTCAAGTCTTTCCGTTGGTGTAGTGCGGACGTTTGTGGATAGTGTGATAGCTCATATCTTTGTCACTTGACCGAGGTCCAAAGTCACTAGATCCATCGCCAAAAACCTCGCGTTGCTTGTAAGTTTGACGTAAATAATCTGTCTTTTAGTATGTTAATTGAATGATAGATTATTCATTACTATCAAAGACATAACTTTCACAAGCATTTAAAAATTATCAAAACATCTGATAATTATAGATTTTTTTTTTAATAATTATATTAAAAGGAATATTATTTTAAAATTGTCCTAATATCAAATGGAATGTCGTTGAACTAAATTCGTTCGTGAAGCTTCTAAATTTTCTATGGCCCTTGCTTTCTGTTAATATTGTTTTTGACTTCCATAGTATTGACAAAGCTGTTGTAGGAGTAGAGTTTTATACAATGAATTTTCATCTTGTTGAATATTATCTAAAACATTCGTATATAGTAGATAACTATACTTTTTAGAATTGTTTTTAATGCATGTCTGTGCCCGTTTAATGTGCAGGCGTTTGTAATCGTCCTGAATCTCGCGAGAATTTTTATATGTTCTTGTGTAAGTGCAATTTAAAATTTGTTACTTCAAGATTACCGAGATGATAAAGAGTTCCAAATTTTGCATATCTTAAAAATTTTGTTGTTAAAAACGTAGTGTGCTTAGCTGATCATGCACTATTATGTACTATTTTTGAGAATTTGATAAATAGAACGTTCAAAAATTAAATTTTAAAACTGTGAACAAATGTGATAACCCTTGGAAAAAAAATTACCTGTACTAATTGCATTTTTCTCAAAATGAGGTTTTTCAGGATTCTGTACACTTTCCACAAGTCCTCCCGTTGGCGTGGTGTGGATGTTAGGAGAGGGGGTGCCAACTCAGGTGTCGTCCTCGTCTCTTGACCGTGGTTCATAATTGCGAGGTCCGTCGCCAATAGCCTTTGTGTTGCTTCTAGTGCGACGTTAATAAAAACTAAACAAACTAAACAAAAACTTTTTCCACAAAATCTATGTAATCTTTGAGGCTTATTTTTTGCATATATATTCTAAAGGGAGGGAGGCTCTCCTGTACAGTGGACGTGGCCGCGGTACCCTAATGGTCATAGTTTCAGACTCATGCCCGGCGGATTTCGTTGAGTCGCGGGTTCGAGCATGACTACTAAAGACCCACCATGTAGCCGGGGCTGATGCACGTTAAATCTGTTGGTGCCCCAAAGTCCCCCCGTTGGCGTGGTGTGGAAGTTAGGAGAGATTGGTGCCAGCTGAGATGTCGTCCTTGGCACTTGATCGAGGTTCAAAATTATGAAGTCCGTCGCCAATATCCCTCATGTTGCTTCCAGTGCGACTTTAATAATAATAATAATAAAAAAAAAACTAAAATAAATTAAACCTGTACAGTGAACATAATTTCTTTCTCATTAATATTCACAATTTTAAGGCTCACGTCTGCCGGCCATTTTGATATAGTGAACGCATTGTTAATCCGATGGAATTTCGACTTCCGCTCTCAAATTTGATCCATTTGAATGCAATGCAGTGCACATGAAAGAGCAAAACATAGTGAAGGCTTCTACGGAATTACTTTTTCCCCTCCGATTTTTAAAAGTATTTTTACCCCTATTTAAATGATTCATTTGCGAGTTTTCTATTTTTTAAAAAAATATTTTAAAATATTTTTAAGAATCGGAGGGAAAAAGCAATTCCATAGAAGCATTCATTATTTTTTGCTCTTTCAGATGCACTTTATTGCATTCAAATAGATCAAATAGTAAAGATTTGAGAACGGAAGTCGAAATTTCATAGGATTGATATTAAGCCGAAGAAATCAAAATGGCCTGTAGACGGGAACCTTAAGTATTACACAATATTTTAATAACATTTATAGGACATTTGGATCATAAAACTTTAATTTTTACAAATTTTATTGAATTTATTTATTTTGAAATTAGTTATGATTCCTCTGCATTGATTCTGCGCATTGTTTAGATTGTTATATTTAAAAGTAATCTTCAAATTTTCAAAGTAATAATTGCAATGGGCTTTATACAAATGTACCTAAAATTAATATACGATTTTTACAAATGGAAATACAGGTACTGATTATCATTTGCTCCTACATAATTATATATGTTTATAAATAATATTAAGTTCATATATAATATAATGTTCATCTCTTTCCATAAACATATATTTAAATATACAAATATCGTAACATTAAACCATTACTTCTAATTTAAAAAATGATGCACGTTAAATCTGTTCGGGGCCCAAAGTCCTCCCGTTGGAGTGGTGTGGATGTTAGGAGAGGGGGTTGCCAGCTCAGGTGTCGTCCTCGTCACTTGACCGTGGTTCAAAATTACGAGGTCCATCGCCAATAGCCCTCGTGTTGCTTCTAGTGCGACGTTAATAAAAACTGAACTGAAATCTAATTTTAAAAAAATATGGATTACTTAAACCACATTTCAGAATCCCATTTTCCTTGTCCAATGCGTCTCAGATTCCCCAAACGCTGTATTAGGTTTAGATGGTGAGCGTGATTTTTGCACTTATCTGTTAGTATCTGCACATGTGCAAACAACGCTTTCAAGGCGAAAATATAAATTTATCCTCATAAATGTATGTAATTTTAGAACAATCTAACCATTTCTTAACAAAAAAAAATCCAGACTAGTCGTGAAATGTACCAGAAAAAGGAAAACTGTTTTATTTGATGTATTCTTATATTTTATACCGCTTGAAATTTCAAGGGGTTTTCCAAACATGTAACGTATATATCCATAGTTCGCATAATGTTAATTTACTCTCATTAGAATTTGTATAAAAAAAAGTTAAGAAATACAAAATATAAAATATTTTAAGAAATCCTTCATATTTTAAAAAAGAATTACAATCCTTATATTGAAAATTGTAATCTTGTTCCTCTTTGGCATTTTTGTATGCTATTTTCACTGATCTTCAGAATTTCCTTTAAACTGCATCGTCTACTGTCGTAATATTCTTGAAACATTTTACGGTCTTCCTTCATTAACTCTACAGTCATTTTAAAGTCCAATTAAATAGTAAATAAGTTCAAAATCCCAATTGAAGATACGTAAGAGAAGGACAACACACTTTATTATTATCAAATAATATGCAAGATCTCTCTTTCGAATCCTTCTTAACACTGTTAACTCTGGTTTATGTTCAAATAATGAAATCTTAGCTTACCAAATCATTCATTTTTATCCAAGCACATTTCGTTAATAGCAGATTCGATTTATACTATTCTCTGTTCAGAAATAACTTCCAACTAATTTCAATATAAACGATTAATTGCGATTGATTCACTCTAATCTGTCACCTTGTCTTCATATTTTGTCTCACATCTCTTTCCTTTCAATTCTATTTCTCTTATAGAGAGGAAGTTAGGAGAGGGGAGTGCCAGCTCATGTTTCATCCTAGTCATTTGACCGAGGCTCAAAATTACGAGGTCCGTCGCCAATAGCCTTCGCGTTGCTTCTAGTGTGACGTTAATCAAACTAAAACCAACCTGTTTCTCTAATACATCACTATCTCTAAGTCATTTCACTACATTTCTCATCTTTATCTAATTTATCTTATCAAATTTTATTTGGTTTTGGAAGGAGTTGTAATTATATGCATTTCAAATTATCAAAAACTTCCCGATGATGGCGAAGAGCCCAATGTCACAAACTAAAGCATTTATTGAATTGTACCTAACTGATACACCCTCAGACAGCTCTTCTTTTGAAATTCTTTTTGTTCACTCATAAGTTGAAACGTTATATTGAATGCACATTGGTAAATCTTTTGGAAAGTATCTTGAATATTCAAACGAACATAAATAAGTTTATAAAAAAATCTTTGAGAAGTGTTCGGATAATCGAACTATACAGAAATGTTTTACTTTTCTAAAAGAAATGAATATTTATGAAAAAGTCTTAACGGAAAATGAGTCTGGATATACTTTTCCGACTCAAAAAGAAAATTCCAATATAGACGGAAGACTTTAGACGTTTCTAGAAGACAAAACAAAACGCTCAGAACGAGATATTTCTCATTGTGTCACTAACTTGAAATTTCGTATTCATGAAACTATTGATTTAATGGGCACATTTACTTCTAAGAAATTCTTTAAGGAAATCCCAAAATGGCGAATGGTGCAAAAAATGCAAAAGCAATATCTGTTAAAGTCAATGGGAATACTTTTCCTCCGTCGCGTTTAAAGACGTTTTAATATAAAACTCAGAGGACGTCAAAATAGGGGAGGTGTATGCAAAGAAATGAGGGGGTTTACGTATGAAGAAGAATAACAGCTTTTTATCTATCAATATATGAAATGGTGGATTTTTTAAAAAAAATTAAGTTTGCCATATTTTTAATGTATTCGAAAAGCATTAAAAATACGACGTTCAGATTTTGCTTTTCTTACCAATTTTAGTTCTCTTTTTTAATTGAAATTGTAATTGTCACTAAAAGTAAAAATGTTGATTTTTGTGCGAATTTTGCTGTAAAATTCGGTAAACTTATTTTTCTATGTATTACATTAATATTTCCTGGTTGTACTGCGTTAGCTTCTGAAATTAATTTTTTAACACTCTTAAGTAATGTGTTAGAGTAAATGAAAAAAAAAAGTGTTACGAATATTTTTTTGAGAAGTTTTTGGTAACGCTTTTTTATCATTAATTTTATTATATTTGATAGATAGTGGTAATGATCATATAAAATATATTACTATTCAAAATAAAATTCCCCGACATGTACTTTATGCATACAGTCACTTTAAAAGTGGATTAGGATTTTTTTTTTTCAAGATTTTTTACTTCACACATTGTTTTCTATTTCCGTTTAAAAACTTATTGAAGTGACAAATTTTCCACTACACATTTTTCGAGAATAGTTAAGATCCCTTCTTTTTCTTTTCCCTAGTAACAGTATTATATATTTTCCCATCAGCGGCTAACCTTCTTTAGGTTAGTACGGGAAATATCATCCCAGGGTATTTTAAGGATCTTCTTTCTTTCCCTTGGAATTTACTGCTTTTAATTTACACAGATAATTGACCTCCAGAATATGCTAGTGATTCTCCTCTATCTTTGACAATTCTCCTTGTCAACCGACCGCGGTAGCCAAGTGGTCATGGTTTCGGGTTTGAGGACGGCGGTTTTCGTTCAGTCGCCGGTTCGATGCTTGGCCGCTAAAGACGCGCCGTGTAGCTGGAGCTGATGCACGTTAAATCTGGGGGGGACCCAAAGTCCTCTCGTTGGCGTGGTGTGGAAGATAGTAGAGGGGGAAGCTCAAGTGTCGTCCTCGTCACTTGACGTACAAAATTACGAGGTCCGCCGCCATTAGTTCTCACATTGCTTCTAGAGCTCGCGCGTTGATAAAAACTATACTAAACTAAAAACTCTCCTTGTCAACCAATTTTTAACCCACCCCCTCCCATAAGCAGTATTCTATCGTCTAGAACACCATTACACTTATTTTGTTCCATCCTAACTATATTTGGCTCTTGCGCCATTGAATTTAACTATCACTCATGTTACCTGGCAATTAAAAACAGTATCATATCTATTGACAACGGTAGCCGAGGGATCATGGTTGTGAATTCGCTGCCCCCGGCGTTCTTTCCTTCGAGTCTTTGGTTCGAGTGATGATGTCATCAAATGCTTACCATGTAGCGGAATTGATATGTGTAAAAATCTATTACGGCTCCAAGTCCTGACGTTGGCGTGATGAGTTGATTAATAGGGGAAGTACCAGCTCAGGTGTCGCCCTCATTACTTTGCCGTGTTCAGAATTTCTAAGTTCTTCGTAGATAGCCGTCATGTAGCTTCTTACTGCAACATTATTATCATTATTAATTAATCAAGTTAATGAAGAAAGTTATTTTTTCTTAAGCATCCTGTATGTTATTTTGATTAATAATCATGGCATTAGATAGCTAAAAAATACTTTTTATGGTTTGCTGTAACAGTTAAATTTTTTGTTTATTTTAGAGTATAAAAATTTAATATACACTCCAATTTTTTGAAAAAATTAAATAGGTTGGTATAATTTTGAATGGAATTCGATTATTCATAACAGCCTCTCTCTTTTGCTATTTATCGACTACAATATCTTAACTACCCTGAGTTTCTAAAGGTGTTTTTGTTGCTTTAAAGTTATTAGTTAATTTGGTCTTTCTATAGAGCATGAAATATATTAATAAATTCGTTTTTTTAAAGTACTCTAATATTAGATAGTCCCTAAGAGAAACCATAACTGCAAAGGTTCATTTTCAAAATACGACCCATAATAATATCTTATATTTATTCCAGATATCTGTTTCTTTTGGAACTGATTCCAGAGTTTTGCAGACGAACTGTCCATTATATTCATTAGTGTGACGGTAGTAAAACCAACCAACCTTCGAAATGGAACGTGCGTCACTAACTATAGTCCATATTGTAACTTCAGGATGGCATTTATAGTATTAATCATATTTCGAATTACGTGAAGGAGACATTTGTCATCAAGGATACACTGATGCGTGTACTCATAATTGTCCTTTTTATGGATGAGAATAGCGCTCTTGGGTCATCATAATAATCAGCTTATGTAATTAAATCTCACTGTACTAAAAGATGCATTGATGTGTTGTACATGCATTGGAGTGTATTTTATATTATTAGGGAAAAATATCAAAAATTTATTCGAGATATTCTTATTATTTTGTTCATTAAATCAGAATGTGGTAACATGTAAATGTGAAGATTATTATTTCGAATTATTAATAAGCATGACATATATACTATAATTGCTGATGTTGTAGACTTGTTTCTTATATATATTATTATATAGTTTTTTTATATAGCTAATATCCGTACCACACATGATTTAGTTCCTAAAATGCTGTGTTATGCGAATCCATGTGGTCACGATAGCTTATTGGTCATGGTCGCGGACTCCGTTGTATCCTTCTAATCATGAGTTCAATCTCTGATGCCACTAAAAACACGTCATGTAGCAATACTGATTCACTTTAAATCTGGTCGAGGTCCCAAGAGCTATTGTTGGGGTGGTGAGGAAGTTTGGCGAAAGAGGTGCTAGCTCAGGTGTTGTCTTCATCATTTGACCGAGGTTCGAAATAACGAGGTCCATCTTCGATAGACCCGTGTGGTGACCGGGAATGACAGAATAGTCCCACTGTAAGTCATGCATGTCGTAAGAGGCGACTAAAATAGGTATCCAGGGTCTGGGGGTATAGCCGGGCACCCTTCCCTTAGGAATTATATCAGGGAACCTCAAGGACTTGCCTTCTTCAGGTAAATACGGGCATCATGACCCCGAGGCACCTTAGTGATCTTTTTATTTCCCATGGGGTTTAATGTCTTTGGTAAACACGGGTGACGCACTCCCGGGATACCCTAGAGATCCTTCTCTATTTTCAACCCTCCTTCTTGTCAACCAATTTGTGTCTTTTCTTCCATTTTTTTCACGTCTAGATCACAGTTAAATCTTGTTTGGCGCAGCATAGCCATATCTGGCTCTTGCGCCAATAAACTTTATATTAACTCACTCACTCCATCTTCGATAACCTTCGTGTTGCTTGTCAGTGCGACATTAATAAACAATAAAGTCAAATCTTTATAAATTAATGCTATATGAAACAAATAACCAAGAGTAAAGAAAGGGAATTAGAAGCCAAAAAGGAAAAAAAGCACACTATACTATCTTAGACGGAGGTAATTAAATTTATTGAATCAATTATTTAACAGACATATTATGTGTTAATACTCATGTATACTAAATAAAGTTTCTTTCGTCATAGCTATAAAATCCTGTTAACAGATGGCATTTTTTGTCAATACACCTTCATTCTCTGAACTTTCATCAGCATTACCCCGAGTTGTTATCTACGTTTAGCGAAAAAAAAAAGAAAAAAAACATATAGATTACCGTCTTTTAACTCGAAGATCTTTCTACACGAAGTTTTAAAATACGGATACAAAGAAAAACGCAAAGTTTTAAAATGGACTCAATACTCCACGAACAAAAGTTGGATTTCAAATTATTATAAATCTCTTGAAGTTCAACCGACACATCTGATACGACTTACATATTCAAATGAAAAATTTCTATAAAGATATCATGTGCACTTAAAAGCTTCTATTTCATTTCGTGTTGTGCGGGGAGTTCCCTAATTTTTTGTATTTTGCTCTTAAACTACTTCTCGGAAATTTATTTAATTTTCAAACTATGTAAGAGTGAAATCATGTTCTATATAGCTTTGTTGTACAATGAAGCTCCCAAGTGTATCCTTGTTAAGAAAGGGAAATAGGAATGGGGTAATCACTGTAACATGATCTATTGATCGTTTTGCCTTTTTTCTACGTAGTCCATGTGTATGGAACCTTTTTAATCTTAAAAATTTTCTCCATACCTTTCCCTGCCATTGAAACTATCTTTGACTTCCTTGGAGCAGATTCATTAGAAGCAGCCTGTTGCGGAGGGTAACTCAGATGCAATAAATTGTAAAAATGAGCGGACTGAATGATTTTAGTAAAATAAAATGTTTACAGCTTCAATAATAACTGGCACTGGTGTGCATGCAAAATGGATACACTATTGTACATGAGTTTATTAAATACGTTCAATTCGCTTAGAGGGACAATCACAACCATATGCTATTGCCGCTTCTAAAGGTCGCACTTTCTACACTCGTTCGTTCGGTTCATAAAAAAAGCCAATATACACTCACGTCACTAGTCCGAGGTTAAAGGAGGGCCGCGGTAGCCTAGTGGTCAAGGTCGTGGACTCGCGATCGGAGGTTTTCGTTCAGTCGCGGGTTCGATCCTTGGCCACCAAAGACCCGCCGTGTAGCCGGGGCTGATGCACGTTAAATCTGTTTGGGGCCCAAAGTCCTCCCGTTGGCGTGGTGTGGATGTTAGGAGAGGGGGTGCCAGCCCAGGTGTCGTCCTCGTCACTTGACCGTGGTTCAAAATTACGCGGTCCGTCGCCAATAACCCTCATGTTGCTTCTAGTGCAACGTTAATAAAAACTAAACCGAAGTTACAGAAGATCTAACACCGACGCGGTGGGAAGGAACGAAAATCGCTTGGCACGCACCAATCACAGAATTGCGCCAACCCGAAAACGAACAGAACACAGCCCAGTGTTTTGATGCTACTTGTTTTCCGATGTGTTTTGATGAATCAGTCTCATCAAAGGTCACAGCTCGACACAAATGATACTTCGATGCAGTTGCAATCAAAATTGACCTATGAATCAGTGTCAGATTTGTTTTGAGGTTATTTTATAGAGAGTAATACAGAGATTGGGCAGTAGAAATTTGCCTCCTGTCTTCAAAAGCATGTTCTTTTTTAACCACTTTGGCGAAAGATATTTCCCCTAAACTGGAAATGTGTTAAAACGAAATCATGTTATAGAAATGGCTGTGTGTAAATTCTAGAGAAAAATGACGATTAAATATTTACATTTCCTGGTGGGGTATTCTAATTTTTGTTGTTGCGTGTACATAAATTTAAAAAAATGAAATAAAATGCCAAATCTGTTATCTCTGTGGACAATTTAATTGATATTCTTTTCTTGACTACAGGTATTATTTCCCCCACCCATGCTTAAATTTTAATTTTTAAAATAATGCATTAATTCTATAAAGTTTATATAAACGTAATATTGAATTACCTGAGTGCTGTCTCGGGGGAAAAACCAATTAATAAACTCGTATTTTTGGTATTGCAATCGATGGGCTCAAAATAAGAAATCAAAGAAGAAACACGCTGTGGGTGATTTATGGTAGGAAAGTACCTGTGACTGTCAGAAAACGTTGCCAAATCTGAGGGGAAAACCAACCGTCCAACATCACAAAAAATTTAAAGGTCTTGCGTCATCCTGTTCGAAGATTTAGTTTCGTCCTTTTTTATTTGTGGACTTCCCAAAAAGTTTGGTTTACTGTAACCAGACGTTCTTCATTTGTTTTGAAATTTCAAAAGAGTTTCTTGTAACTTTCCTGGAAAAAGGATGAATGAGGTCGCTTTTTCTTCAATAACTTAATATGCTTTCATTGATTTAATGGTTTCGAAAAAGCAATTTCCTTTTACTATGAAATTTGTGTATATGAAGCAATTACAGCGTTTGTCTTACACTAAAATATTACATTCTATCATTAGCAAAAAATAATATCTGTCATAATTGCGCAAGTTTATACTTCAATTATAAATTTTTGGTGATTTGGTATTGAAGATATATATTAATAAAGTTTAATTCTCACTTTTCTCCTCGTTAAGAACAAAAAAAAAAAAAAAAAAAAAAAAAAAATCAGACAATTATGTTTTCTTTTTCATAAGTAAGAGAAACTACTTTTTCCCACTCTCATTCGAGGTATAAAGTTTTAGTTGGTGTTTCGACATAAATTATGTTGGATTTATATTTGAAACATAAATAGACATGAAAGTTAAGAATAAGCGTTTGAAATAATTGTTAAAACCTAGTTAAATTATATCAATAGTTTTTATAATTTATTTGCAAGCCCCTTTTTTGCAGATTTTTATGAATTTAATATTTATTAAATCTATTAAATCAGAAACTATTTTTGAATTTTATAGCTCTTTGTGTTCTATTAATTTAAAACATTAAAAAATTTTAAAGGCTTTTTTTAAATAACAGTTTTAAATTTATGGAGAGAAAGTTTCAGTTTCAAAAAGTTTTGCTTTTTAAGACATCTTAAACAGCAGTTTTCGTTGCCATCTATTGTTGAATTGGTATGGCGGTTAATTTGTTGCTGAATTAATTTTTGAGAAATGAGAATCAAAACTTTAAATTAATAGATAAATTAACAAACAATAATAAATAAGTAGTCTCTTGCAACATATGTCAAATGTTTGGTTGAGTTTTATCACATATATAGTGTAAAAGTAATCGGCAAGAAATGTAAAAACATATCCTATTTTGTACTACTTTTAAACAATAGAGCTTGTGTATTTCCAAAACTTTTAATCAGTTCAAAAATATTTTCTGTAGAAGGGTCGTTCAATAATTCCTTCGAAAATCCAAGAGATGGCGCTCGTAGCATCAAAAATGGTTGATTTTAACAAGCATCATGACTCACTAGATAGCTTTCTGAGTCCAAGGTACTCGTATTAGGTTCACAACGCCTTTCGTATCTCAAAATTGTTTCATCATAACTTTTCGGGGTGATGAAACCATCTTCGCCTTTTTTGGAACGGATTCACTGGAAGCAACCCAACCTTTTGATTATTGCTTGGTTTCCGGTGCATAATGATGAATCCAGATCTCGTCGACGGTGACAGCTCGACGCAAAATGACGTCCACATTTCGATGACGCAATAATCAAATTTTAAATTGGCAGCCAATGATTATCAAATCAAAACTAACTTATGAATCAATGTCAAATTTGTTCGGCTCCGTTTAACAGATGTCAACACTCAATGATAACAACAATTTACCTTAATGATGTCATTTGTCATCAAATACTAGTTCTTTTTTTACCCCCCCCCCCTTGTGTTAAATGATTCAATTTTAGGGGTCACTTCCTGCAGTGTTTTCTCTATGTCCGTAATGTTTAAAATGACCAAGTTTAAGAAACGTTTTTAAGGCATTGACTGCTTGTACAATTACAAATTTTTGTGTGTGCATTTATTGAATTGTTATTACTATTATTTTAATTAAATGTTTTGTAAAAAAAACACTGCTCAAAAAATTCCGGGGTTAAAATGTAGTCTTTATCGTTTTGAAACTTTTTGTGACGCGTTTCCTTCATTCTTGAACTCCACAGCCATCTTAAAATCTAATTAAAAATTGAAAAGTTCAAAATTCCAATTGAAGATACGTAAGAGCAGGACAAAACACTTTATTATGTATCAAATAATGTACAAGATCTCTCTCTCTCTCAAATTCCCCTTAACTCAATTAATCCTAGTTTATGAGGAAATAATAAAGTCTTAGCTTACAAATCATTCGTTTCGATTCAAACACTGTTCATTAATTGCAAATTTGATTATTTTTATTGTGATCAAGAGTCACTTCCTACTTCTTTCAATGTAAACGATTGATATCGATGATTTACTTCAATGTACAACATCTATCAATTTGTCGTTATCCTCTATCTCTCTACTCATTGCTTTCAATTATATTTTGCTTATATATCACTGTCTCTAATACAATTCACTACACTTCCCATCTTCATCTAATTTGCCTAATCACTTTTTATTTGGCTGACAATAAATTGTAATTATGCTATTCGAATCATTAAAAAGTCAACGAAGTTAGTGATGAGAAAATAGCGAGTTACCCAACATCACACTTTTCTCATATTACTCTACATATGAAATAATTTAAAAAAAACAACAACTCACCATTGAAATACTAAAAGTACAATAATTGCGCACACAAATACTGATGACTATCCCGTCTATCAATATCTTAAAAACGTTAACATTATGAACGTACGGAAAAGGCCTGCTGTAAATAACCCTCTCCGCTTAAAACCACAAATAATTTTTTCACAAAAGTGTTTACGTACTTAAAAACCAAATAACAGAACTAATTTATTGAATGGATTCTATCCTTTGTTATACGTGATCAACAAGTCAGTTATGTTGTCTTAAAAGAGCACTGCTATGGGATTGCTCGACTAAATCGATCGCACATACCATTATCTGGCGAGGAATACCATTATCTTGTTTTATCTCGAAAAGTCTAATTAATGTTCATGGCGATGAAAATAATTCCTTAATGACTTTGAAATGCATGCTATAACATTCCGGACTCCAGCGACATTTTGCTTTTTCCATCCCACTGTTGAGCGTGTCCCTGGTAATTAGAAAGTAGTTATCTCAGAGAAAGGATTTTAATTATGTAATGGATAGTTTTCTTAGGCGGGAAGTCAGAGCAGAATTTCGGGGGCAGAGAGCTCATTCGAATATTTTTAGAATTCATGCTCTCAAGAAAATAAATTATTGCTGTGGTTTTTTGACGCTGTATTTGAGCTGTTCTTTCCTACAAAAAATGATACGTATGGTGATCGGGAATGACAGAATAGTCCCACTGTAGCTCATGCATGTCATAAGAAGCGACTAAAATGTGTACCCAGCGTCTGGGGTTTAGCCGGGGTAATTATATCAGGGGACCTCAGGGACTTACCTTCTTTAGGTAAGTATCGGCATCATGACCCCGAAGTACTCTAGTGATCTTTGTCTTTCCTATGGGGTTTACTGTTTTTGGTAAACAAGGATGACGCATTCCCGGGATACCCTAGCAATCCTTCTCTATTTTCGACCCTCATTATCAACCAATTGTCTTTTTTTCAATTTCTTCACATCTAGACCATAGTTAAGGGCCGCGGTAGCCTAGTGGTCAAAGTCGTGGACTAGCGGCCGGAGGTTTCCGTTCAGTCGCGGGTTCGATCCTTGGCCGCCAAAGACCCGCCTTGTAGCCGGGGCTGATGCACGTTAAATCTGTTTGAGGCCCAAAGTCCCTCCGTTGGAGTGGTGTGGATGTTAGGAGAGGGGGGTGCCAGCTCAGGTGTCGTCCTCGTCACTTGACCGTGGTTCAAAATTACGAGGTTGGTCGCCAATAGCCCTCGTGTTGCTTCTAGTGCGACGTTAATAAAAACTAAACTAACATAAGATCACGGTTAAACTTTGTTTGGCGCAGCATAGTCCCATCTGGCTCTTGCGCCAATAACTTTTAAATTCACTCACTCACTCCTACAAACAATATTGGAGTTAGCTTACAGAAGTAAGAATTGCCGAAAATAGAAAGTAACTCTATTGTGAGCCATTCTCATTCCATTGTGAACCATTGTCGTTCTCCTGAACAATGTAAAATGTTTTGGAATTAAGCTGTTCTCTCCACCAAAAATATTTTATTCCGTTTGCAAAATACCTTCAGGGGCTTATCTTCAGGTGAGTACGAGTATCAGTCATCCCAGGCATTCTAGCGATATTTTTTCTTTCCCTTGGGGTTTACTGTCTCTGGTAAATATTGGTGAAGTTCCCCCAGGACCATTAAACTTCACCATCGCTTACATCGCAAACAGCTAGTGGCCGAAAATAGTTATAAATTAAATTCAAGCTGTGTGTGTGTTCTCTCCTACCGATAATACTGTAATCCGTTTACAAAGCAGTGAAATTGCCGAAATCGGTGATGTCATTTTATTTGTGAGCAATGTGAAATGTTTTTGAAATAAAATGACATTTCTGTCGCACATAATTATATGAAATGAAAAAAAAATATATATATAAATAAGTTTCTTCATAAAATGTACGTATTTCATTCCTTGAACGTATTCCAATAATTTAAAAAAAAATCTTCTTTCAAATTCTGAAGCATTAATACATAAACTACTACAAAGTATGCTTAAGTGTTACGATGATTTTACTAGAGTTGCTCAAAAAGTACCAGTTTTTGAAAACAGATACAGTTGCTAAGACAAACTGGTGTTATCTTTGTGTGCTGCAGTCCATTCAACGGCGTTAAAGAAAATTTGAAACTGATTCAACGGTTAGATTTAATTTGGTTGCCATTTGCTGCTAAATCATAATTTGCTGGCTGCTGCTTTGTGATGTCATTCTCATTTTTTTCGTCACGTTATTACCTTTGAGACCTAGATTCATCTATTCACCGGAAATATAGCAACAATCGAAACAATGAGCTGCTTCCGATTATTCTATTTTAAAGAAGGCACCGACTGCATCATCATCCGCACAAATTATAATGACGATTTTGGGGCTTATAGACTTAGATAAAGGAAAAACTCATAAGCTTCTTTAAAAAAGGAAAATAGAATTAATGGGCAATATGTATCCTCAGCTCATTCGTATCACCTAATTTCCCATTCCTGATACGGACTTCTTTTGAACCACCTCCGTATTGATATGATCCTTTAGAAATGATAATGTGTCCGTAGTAAATTAGTGGTCTTGGTCGCGGACTCGCAGCCGGCGGTTTTCGTCGAGGTCGTGGGTTCGAGCCTTGACGCCATCAAAGACCCACTGACTAGCCGGGGCTGATTCATGTTAAATCTGTCGAGACTTAAAGTTCACCGTTGGATAGGTGTGGAAGTTCATCTCCAAACTGAGGCACCAGTTCAGGTTTCGTTTTAGTCATTTGACCAATGTTCAAATCATGAGTCCCGTTGTCAATAGCCCCCCGTGTTGCTTCTTGTGCGACGTTGATAAAACCAAATAATTAATCTATCATTATAAATGATAATTCTATCTTATTCTATTCTATCTTATTCTACTCTATTCTATCTTATTCTACTCTATTC
>BMAW01090199.1:168315-179664 GCA_019974015.1 Nephila pilipes | reverse complement strand
TTATTCTACTCTATTCTATCTTATTCTACTCTATTCTATCTTATTCTGTTCCATTCTATTCTATCTTATTCTACTCTATTCTGTCTTATTCTACTCTATTCTATCTTATTCTGTTCTGTTCTGTTCTATTCTATTCTATCTTATTCTATTCTATTCTATCCTATACTATTTTATTCTGTTCTATTCTATTTTATTCTATAATGTGTGTGTACGGGAGAAGATATCGTAAAGTTTTAATTATTGCTAAGAAATAACTGAGGTATCTGGATAAAATTTATTTTGCATATTAATTGATCCTTATGTACGTAATGTTATAATCTGATATACATATAGATTTGTTTGGTTTCAAGGAGCCGTAGAATTAATTAACCCGCAGTATCGTAGAATGTTATTCGCCACTAAGATAATCGAGGCAGAAATATAGATTTTATTTATTATTCTTAAAACTTCTCTTCGTAGATCCATCCAGAGTGATACATTTCTCCCAGCTTTTTTTAAACTTTGAATGCCGTCATTGTAGAATGCAGCACATAGAGTTCTATATTCTCCATTTAAATTGGTTTTAAATGAATTGAAAGAAATCAATATATATTTATATATACGTATTTAAGAGGGGAAGGATTGCTTCTAATGTAATATGAAACACAAGTTTAGGCTAAGAATTAAAACTACAATAAAGCAAACTTTTTTTTTATTTATAGCAAGGATTTAATTAATATTAATTATTCAAATCCGGTTATTGACCCGACTAAATTTTAATTGGATATAATTTGCAATTAATGATCGTAATCTACAATTTTAATGCTTGTATTAATCTTCAAAATATTTAAATTGCGCAGCTCAAATGTCTGTTAGTCATTAAAATATTTGCTTATCCTGCAATTTTAGGAAGTACACGCTATTTAATGTGTTAATTAAAAGACGATTACTATCATAAATCTTTAATAAGTATTACTGAAATTCGAATCGGTATATTTTAATTTTCTTAAAGTGTGTTAACCTGAGTAGTAATTAAAAAAACAATTTTTGTTATAAAAGCTTACAGTTCAATGTCGACTGCATGATCGGTTTAAGATGATTATTTATCAATTCTTTAGTTCTTAAATGATATCTGAATATTAAATAAAATCTAGAAATTTTAAATATTCCTTAAATTATTTTAAAAATTCAGTTTTCTTTCTCGTTCAATATTCGATATTTAGAAATAATGAGTTTAAAAGTTTCGCAAAAGATTTCAACATAGGGATCATATTTTTAGATCTTGTAATTGTTTGAAACCTCTGATTCCAGTAGTAACCTATCCTTGTGAAATAATTATATAGAATTTAATAAATTGAGTCAAATGTAATCGGAATGCGTATTCTAAGCCCACTAGTAACCAATAACTCCTTAAGCGAAAGTAGAAGCAGTCAGGAAAAAGAATGATTAGTTAAAAGCAAATTTACCTTTATGTATTTTGAGAATTATTAATTAACAAAAATTTGTTGGGATACATTATTTAAATTAAAATACTAATAATGTTCTTTATAATATTTATAATAAATATTCGAGAGCCCAAAACTCGCTTTATTTCCATTAAGGGACTCTAGTTTTAATATCACTAAAAATCTGTCGTGTTAAGCCGCATTAAAACACTTTAGGTCTGTCGAGGTTCAAAAGCCTTCAAATTAGCGTGATATGGAAGTTTGGAACGTGGTGTGAAACTCGGGTATCATCCTCATCATTTGCCCGAGGTTCAGTTCACGAAATCCGTCGCCAGTGGCCCCTAATCGTGCTTTTAAGTGCGCCTTTTATAAAGAAATAATCAGTTAACAGCTTCTATATTTCTTCTTTTTCTTTCTTTCTTTCTTTTTTATTAAATTCCTACTATTAGTTCAATCCTCTCCCTATATATATTTATATATCTTGTTCAAATTTTCAATTCGTTAATAAAATACTTTTTATTCATCCACTCAAATTCAAATACATTTTTTAAAACTGGTAGTGGATGACACTTGATGTTAATACAGTTTTTTCAAATATTAATTCAGTTATTAAATATAATTTGTGAAAATGCAGTTTAGCTCAACCACTTGGCGGGATTTTAAAAACTGCTAAACTTGGCGATTTTTTTTTGACTGACCGTTAAATTCGCGAAGCGGACCAGGGTAGCCACATTTAGCAAAATACCGCCAAATAATTCCTGTCGCCAAGGTTGGTTGGGCTAAACTGCATCCATCCACTTAATTTACCGGATGAATTAAGAAACAAACCAATGCTTCTACTACGTCATTTTTCTTGCAATGGCAAAGTTGGTAGAGCGTCGGCGTAGAATCTTCATGCCTTCGGATCGAATCTCGTCGAAGCATAAAAATTTCTTATTTAATTTTTAAATAATTAATTTTAGTTTTATATAAAGACAATTTTTTTTCTCACATATAAGATATTTAGTAGGACATAAGTTTAGGAATAAATACCGTCAGTGACGAAGCGTGTAGATCACTGGAAAAAAATTTCTTTTGCCACTTAATATTGTGATTCTGTCATATGTATATACATATTTATATTAATTGTAATTATTTAATAAAAAGTAACTAAAATAAAGTTTTTCTTTGTGACATAAGTAGGAATTGACTTTAAATTTCTTATATATTACTAGTTATTTTGTATATTCCATAGTTTCAGTTGTTTCATTCATCCTCGTATACACAGCGAATATTTCCTATTTCATGCTGAGATTATGTTTTCATTCTCTCTGGAAATTTCTTCATTTAAGAATTCATCAGTTTACTATATATATATATATATATATATCCTTATTAACTCATGTCATACATATCTATTATTTTCGATCGGGAAATCTTCGACGAAAGTAAAACGTTGCTTTCAGCAGAAGTTTACATTAAGTGTGTGCATTGATTAAATGTGAAACGAAAGTTAAAAGAGTAAGATTGATTGAGTTCCGTTCGTGGACTTGGGGGGGGGAGGAAGTGTGTGTCCTGAGTTCCGAAGTGCTATATATTAAATAAGACTCTGGACTAAATTAGCCATTCATTGTATGTTTACAGCTGACAATGCTAATTTCTCTTTGTTAGTTTTTGCTTCTTAAATATTTTAACTTTTATTATTAGCGTTCGAAATAATTAAAATTTGATAATTTCTCTTTCTCTTTTCAATTTATTGTTTGCTAGCATAATATTTATTAAAGTTTGTGTAAATTTACTTTTTGTGTGTGTATTAAATTTTTTTTGCATGTTTGAAATGTGTAGTTACATTTCATGTAGATGAATATATGCAACTATTTTTTATTAATTATTAACATTTCATCTTCTACACTTGCATTGAAGTGTAAGTTATAGTAATTAAATACTGAAACATATGAATCTGCTTTAGTGTGTCATATATCATTGTGAGAATGATAAATACGAGTAATATTGGAATGAAATTCAGACACTGATTAAATTAAATACATTAGTTATAAATTAAAGGTACCAAAAACTTATTTAGACTTTTAACATATTAAAGAACAAATTATTGCTTTTAAATCATGTTATTAAAATAAATATTTTTCCTTTCAATTTGTTGTGCTTTCATTCCTATGAAATAATCAAGCAAATTAATGCATTTCTGAATTCCTGAAAAAATGTCTCTACTTTTTTTTAAATTAAGGAGTCTTGTTTGGAATTCAATTTGAAATTTCGTTTTCCGAATCGAATTCAGTATGTTTACACTTTGAAATAAAATATTTTCCGTGAACTCATTCATATGTCCTTTTTTTTTATATATATATATAATCATTTCTTTAAAGGTTTTCCTAATAATATATTTTGAGAAGTCTTCCTATAGCTTCAAATAAAAATAACTCGTTGAAACCCTTGCCCCTTTTTTTTTCAGTTTGACTTACCGTATCTTTATAAGTGGGAAAAATATGATAGCTTATCTTTTCCTCCTTGATCTTGATGAGTGGATGAAAAAGTTTATGAAGTCGGAGTGACTAGGACAGAAATCTAATTTTCAGATAAATTTGATCTATTTTGAGTTTCTACGGATAAAGTATCTATATCGTACTTGAAAAAAATTATCAAATAAAAAATAGTAAGAGATTAGAAATTTTAATCTGTAACGTATTTTTAAGTACCGAGAGACGCATTTGTGTTGCGTAAACCAATAATATTTGCAGCCGAGAGTAAGAGTTTAGGCATAAATGGTTTTCGTTAGAAAATTGTAATTATTATTAAATTGATATACAATACAATTCTCTGATTGAAATGATTAGATATTTAATATTTCTTGTTGACTTAGTTTTTATTCAGAAATTTTGATGAAGCAATAACCTTCATCAGGTATTGCAGTAGTTAATACTCAAGAAAAAACTAAAATCTCACAACAATCGTATAATTTCAATATAATCATAGGTAATTAACGTTCTAAAGAAATTCAGGGTTAAAAAAAATGATCTCGGTTATTTTTTATATTATCCGTGAAACTAAATATTAATAATTTTCAAAATAGTGTATATCAATTTTTATTATAAATTAATAATTCTTATTTTTTGTAATTGTATGTAGATAGGTATATGTGTGTGTAATATCTGGCTCCTGTTGGCATGAGAAAATTGTGGCAGTCCTCCTTCTTGGTCGAGGAAGGGTTGCCAAGGTAATGTTATCAGAGTGAGAAACGTAATCATGAGAGAAAGATAAGAGTGGGAACGAGCTCCGAGACAAATTTTTAAAAAATTGTGTGTTATAAATAAGTAATGTTGTTATTTGTTAAACACTGGATCTTTATTGAGAAAGGGAAAGAAAAAGGCGAGGAAAGAGACATATCACAGTATGTGTGGTAATTTTGAAGAAATGGTAATCCTGTGTCTCAAATATAGTTGAGAATTGAACTATTTTTCATTCTGGTGATTAGATTGATTGTTAAGAGCAGAATCTGCCATCTAATAAAACTATTACAACTAACACATGTCACAGTAGCACATTGGATAAATTCACGATTCGCATTCCGTCAAGTCGTGCACTAGAATTCATAACAGGTCAATTGAAAAGTCCCCGGTCTGACACATAGATGGCGCTACTAGAATTAAATCCATATGTTTTTTTAGTTAGCCCTAACCCTCAAAAGATGCGGGTATAAATTTGACAGCTGTCGGATCATTAGTTTGTGAATTATAGCATTTTGAGTGAAGCAACTTTTGTTATTGTGAAAAAAAATGATAAAAAGGAATTTCGCGTGTTGATAAAATATTGCTTTTTGAAGGGAAAAAATACAGTTGAAGCTAAAACTTGGCTTGATGCCGAGTTTCCGGACACTGCCCCAGGAAAATCAACCATCAAGGATTGGTATACTAAGCTTAGACGTGGTGAAATGAGCACCGGTGAACGCAGTGGACGCCCCAAAGAGGTTGTTACCGACGAAAACATTAAAAAAATCCACAAAATGATTTTGAATGACCGTAAATTGAAATTGAATGAAATAGCAGACACTCTAAAGATATCAACTGAACGTGTACATCATATCATTCAAGAATATTTGGGTATGAGAAAGCTCTGTGCAAAGTGGGTGTCGCGTGAGCTCACTTTTGACCAAAAAGAACGAGGAGTTGATGATTCGGAGCAGTGTTTGAAGATGATCAACTGTAGTAAACCCGAGTTTTTGCGTCGATATGTGACAATGGATGAAACATGGCTCCATCATTTCACTCCGAAGTCCAATCGACAGTCATCCGAGTGGACTGCATACGATGAACCCGCTCCAAAGCGTGGAAAACATTCGGCCGGCAAGGTTATGGCGTCTGTATTTTGGGATGCGCATGGAATAATTTTCATTGACTACCTTGAAAAAGGAAGGACCATCAACAGCGACTATTACATAGCGTTATTGGACATTTTTGATGGACGAAATCACCGAAAAACGGCCGCATTTGAAGAAAAAGAAAGTGCTGCATCACCAAGACAATGCACCGTATCACAAGTCAGTGAAAACGATGGCAAAAATCCATGAATTGGGCTTCGAATTGCTTCCTCATCCACCGTATTCTCCAGATCTGGTCCCCAGCGACTCTTTCCTGTTCTCAGATCTCAAAAGAATGCTCGCTGGGAAGAAATTTTCGTCGAATGAAGAGGTTATCGCCGAAACTGAGGCCTATTTTGAAGCAAAGGACAAATCGTACTACAAAAATGGTATCGAAAAGTTGGAGGGTCGCTATAATCAGTGTATCACCCTTGAAAGGAATTATGCTGAATAAAAAAAAAAAACTAATTTTGCCAAAAAAAAATGTGTTTTACTATGGTAGGCCGGGGACTTTTCAATTGACCTGTTATTGCATCAAAAACTTATGTAGCGAAGCCGATACACGCTAAATCTGCTAAAGCTCAATTTTTTCGCGATGGAATGGTTGTATGTGAAGAGAATGGGAGATGACGGCTCAGATGTCGTCTTCGTCATTTAAACGGGGCTTAAAATCTCGAGGTGCATTGCTAATAGCCATCATGTTGCTTCAAAGTATGGTATTAATGGTACTTTTCTATTTAGCCGGTGCAAGTGACCAAACGGAATATGTATATACTGTGTATTGTCGCCAATAAAGTCTGCTTGGCGAGATTTGCGCCGGCGAAATTGAAAAGTACCGTATTAATAAACTACATATTTTGTAATTGAAAATAAATTTCTTTTTTTAAAGGACTGAAATAATACTCACAAAAAATTAAGCACTCTTAACCTTTCGATAGGTATATTATCTAAATTTGTATATTAACAAAAATGGAAGGTATTCTTCATATTCAACAGATTTTTAAGACAGTTGCGTGCCGTCCTATTTGTTACGTGATCTTTCAAACTTTCTAAACATGCAAAGGGAGAAAATGAGCCTAACAGTTTTTATAATGCTATAAATTGTATGCCAGCAGTGATCGTATTAATTCTAAGTGTAACGTTAATGAAACAATCAATCAATCCCATAAAACTTCATGATGCCACTACCGTGGTGTAACTGGGCTGATTTTTTAATTCTTTCAGGGATCAAAGTCCTCCTGTTAGAGTGGTATGGAAGTTAAGGAAATGGGGTATTTATCTTTATAAATCATAAAGATAAAGAGGGTGCTACGCGTTAAATGGAACTGAGTTACGTGGTGTTTTTGGATGCTAAACATACACAGTACCCATAGAGCAACTTTTTAAAATTAAATATTTATTATAAAAAGTTTTTATTCAAGCTATTTGAACAAACACAAAAAATATATATTTAAATTTTTTCTTCAAACAATTATTTAATTTTTTTTTTCGAAATATTTCAAAATGTTAAACTTTTGTTATTTCTACAAATTTTAATATTTTTAAGGAATCTTTTTGCACAATTTCTGAGATGTGCTTCCCACAATTATGTACATAGGTTTAGTTGTATTAGAATTACTTTTAGTTTTATAATTTTTTTTTCTATCTATCATTACGAAGATGGTGAAAAACAGCTATATCGAATTTTGTGGATTAAAAAATGGTTATCAAAATTTTAATACCACGCATAGAATTATCAAACAAATGCAAAACAGCCAGAAAAATTTTAAGATTATATATCGTTTACAAAAGAGCATTAGCATTTTGAGTGCATGAACGTCATGAAAGATATAAAAAAAAGATGAGGAAAAAAATACAGTTTAAAGTTTTTAAAGGTTAATCAAGTGATTTGGCACACTGTCAAATAAAATTTAAATAACGTTGCTATAGTTGTGAAATTTTGTACATATATGCTGAAAACTCTCACAATTAAAATAATAAAGTAATAAATTTGATTTCGAAATTCTCGTGAGTTTTAGGGAACTGCGAGTACAATATCAAGTTTTATGTAATTCTGGATATTTTCAACTCAAGCTTTTATATTCTTTTATATTAGGTAATTACGGGTTTACGATCCCGACCGTTTGTTATGTATATATATACACAGTTATTGGATTCACAGTTATTGGTGTACACAAAAAACGGACTCCCTGAAGGTCGTAGCGATCTTTTCCTATTTTAGACTATTCATCTTATTAACCAATACTTGCCTTTTTCTTCCTTTCTTCACCTTATGTGTGGATCACAAATCTACATTTATAACAATTATTTACATGATACAATTAGTGGCTTATAAGCTGACAAATGTTTGTCAGATAAAAACGGCCAATTAACCTGGTCATTTGATTGTTTCTCAATTATGACGGTTTTATATAACTTCATCGTACGACACCAGAACAACGTTGATTTTAAACCAAAATCTTTATCGCATAGTTTACTATCGAATAATTATGATTATTTGAATCTCAGATTTTGTTTGCGGATTTTTGAAGTCAAAGGAAAAGTGTTTATTACAGTAAAAGCAAACTATCATAGAAGTGTAAATGTGGAGAATTCTTATACTTTACATATTTGGATCACATTCCCCACAACAATCTCCGTTATGTATGCAGATACAATTAAACAGGTGATCATTACCTCTGATGCTACGATTTCCATTAAAATGCAATCAACGCACAACTAATTGTGACAGTTTAATGGTTGATAGCCAAAAGTGTTTTGAGTAAAGTCGGATTGCTGAAACTGACACTGTCCTTTCATTCCAAATCAACATTCACAAGTTTAACTAATTAATGTTTAAGCGTACAAACGAATTTCTAGAAATTTATGTCTGTCCAATTGTGATTTCTATGAATTTATGAAACGATATTATACACATATATATGAGGTGTATTATAGTTTATTTTTGTGTATGGATTTTTTTTTCTCTTCTTTTTAAAATTTTGTTCCAAAATTGGCGTTTTTATTCTTTATTGAAAAGCGTAAATTGAAGATCACATTGATAATAAGAAAAGGGATTTCTTATTTTCATAAATATTACAAAAATTAGCATGTAAAAAGTATTAAAAAATCTTGATTATATTCAATATGCACATTTTAAACGATAAGAAAATTTCCATCTATTTAGAAGGAAGTGTCTAATCCAGAATAAAAGCAAATTTATATTTGGAAACTATTCATGTAAAATTTTGAAAGCATACTCTCTTAATTAGAATATAAGAAATGTTTGTTATAAGTTATTAAAGTAAACAAGTAAACAACGCATGAGTAAAAATTGTATTTAATGTCTTAATAAGAAATAATAACAGCCCATGTTTTCAAAAGTTAAGAGAAAATTCAAATTAATCTTAAGAGGAAGGAGGTTGTAATGCTAAGGCAATTACGGTTATTCGAAAAAAAGTTACAAAATGAAATGTCTAAGCCTTGATTCATAGTTAAATCTATTTTAATACTGTGGATATATTCTACAGAAAAGTACATGTAAAGAATCGCACAAGAAAAGACTTTGTAAACCTTGAAAAATTAATAATAGGTTCCGTAATTTTCTAGCGTCACAAAAAACCAAACAATAAAGTAAAATTAACGGTAAACCGCAGTAAAAGTGTGCAAAAAGTGAAAAAAAAAAGGTTTAATACAGTTTTTTGATGGATTTTCACACTCCCGACGGAATTGTAAAGATATAATTATTTCTAAAAATTATCGAAATAAAATCTTAATTTTTATTTGTTATTCTTCAGACTTCTCTACATGGTCACCCTCCAGAGTTACATAGTTCTCTCAGCGTGTTTTCGGACTTTTTTCGAAAGTCGTCTTTGTAAAACACATCAGATTTGGAACTCGATCTTCTCCATACAGCGGGTTATTTCAATCTACGGCTCCTCGAAACCAAATAAATCAACATAAAATGCCTAACTTTTCAAAAATTATGACATCTAAAAACAGAACTTAATACTCTTCATTGCATCATTTTATTTTATTAAAAAGTAATTTCTCGTCGCTCTCCTTTCTCCATCTCAGTGTTCTTTTTTTTTCTTTTAAGAATACTAACTTTTTTTTTGGATGGAATACAAACTGAAAAAAACCTCAAAATCGCATAAAAATGATCCGCTTAGAAAGAAACCATCGTGCTATAACTATACATTAGATTTAAACAACATAAAACATCGAAACGTTAATAAAATAAAATATAATGCTTTTGGGCTTTGGCTAGATTATTTTATTCTCATTCGAGTTGACTTTAGTCCTTAAAGGGGCTTAAAAGACGTTTTCAAAGAAAGGAAATTATTAAACTGAATTTAATTTTGATTGTAACATATATAGCAATGATAAGTTTATAGTGGATTTTAAAAACATTCTTAAACATATACATGGATGTTAAAACTTGTATCATAATAATTAAAAAAATCAGTGTCATTTTGGTTAAATCATCTAGAATCTAAAAATTCACACTTAACATTTTATCTATTATGTACTCATTTTATGTATATGATTACATTTAATTAATTAATAACATTTTTTTTTAATTTTCTTTCAGGCAGAGTACGGTCTCTCAGACGAACAAATTGCTGGTAAGTGTTTTACTGTTTTATCTTAACTGATTCTCATAGTTAAAATATATCCATAATGAGAAAAAAAAAATGTTTTTTCAAAGTGAATAAAATTGCACAAATATCTTAAAAATTTTATATTAATGGTTTAAAAATCTGCAAATTATCATTTAGTATATCGCTTACTCGATGCTAAGTTAGAATTGATGACAATTTCTAAAAAGTAGTTGTCCAGCTATTATGTTTTAGTAGTATCTAAAAACAAATAGAACTTATTGAATTCAATATAACCTGAAGAATTCTAACAAAAAATATTAACTGTGAAATAGATATATCTTCCTATTTTTTATGAATATGTGTTACAATCATTAAATTATATTTTGTTCAGTTATGGCGTAAATATAATTTGAAATATTAAAGTATCCATAATTTCTTTAGAATTGTGGTTCATAAATTGTTTAATATAAGCGTTTGCAATGTGGAATACATAATCTGAATGTGTAATTTGTGAATCAACAGAATATTACGCTATAAAAACTCACCGCTACAGATTTTTAAAATTGTATGAAATTTAAGAAATATTTTTTTTTTAAAATTTCATTTCTATAAATACAAGAATCAATAATGGTTTTTATAATTAATAATTTTTCAATTTTTGCTAAATGTAACTTTGCTTTTTTTTGTTGTTTAAACTCGATTCTAAATTATGAAATTATACAAAATGTAACATAGTTATATTTTTTTAAAAAAATTATCTGGTGATTTTGAAATGCCAATAAATGCTCTTTTTGTTACATTATTAAAATCTAAAGTTGATTTTAAATATATTATCCAAAATTTCGTAAAGATTTAAGCGGAATAAGTATTTTCAAGCTCTTTATACTGATGAAGAATGAATTTGAAAACAAATTAATTATTAAGAACTGAAGATTTCTCCTGTAAATGATTATAGTATTTTACTTAACATTAGGTATTAAAAGAAAATAAT
>BMAW01090199.1:137914-168305 GCA_019974015.1 Nephila pilipes | reverse complement strand
GAGAAAGAACTTTGAAACAAGACCAGAGATTAAATTGCATATTCTCGTTGAAAATGTTCCACCAACAATTTCATTTGAATGAATCTGAATTTTTCGATCGAATTAGTTTTGGAAGCGTTGATGAAGATTATGATAATCAGTTTTTGTTCTGTTTTTTTTTTAAAAAAATTATCATGCGTTTAATATATATTTATTTTTCTTTAGGTTATAAATACCAGCAATTCTTTAATAAATCCATTTTGGTATGTCTGATAGAAAAACTTTTTGTAAAGAGAGCTAGTGCGATATGCAATATATATGTATATTTAGATATTATATTTTCTTTTTGGGAGCAAAAATTAGCATAAAATGTTTTATTTTTGAAAATATCTTAAATTTTATTATATTCAAATTCATATTTTTAAAAGCAGTTTTATTAGACTAAGCATTTAATGTCAGTTTTTATTGCTGATTATGGGACAAAATGCACTCATAACTCTTATGCATTTCACTTAAGCCAGAGCATAGAAATTGCTGTTATTTTTATGATAATAACAATGACCATGGTTATGCAAATAAGCGTTGTCATCTTGTTTTTTTTTCTTATTTTTATTGAAAATACTGAATTTAACAATTCTGAAAACTGTTTCTGGAAAAAAAAAACTGCGAAAACATACATCGCTATTGTATTCTTTTTTTTTTTTTTTTTTTTTAAAAAAACTGAATTACGTAATCCATGATATTACATTTTAAGTAAATTGATTGGTACCCAGATAAATTTCTTTAAGAATTAGTTTTATCAGCATTAATTAATACATTTTTATCAGTATATTTTTTGCGCAAAATTATCATTATTGTTGTGTTTCATAAATATAATTCTGAAAACATAAAGCATATTTCCACTCATATTCGAACGTGTGGTCAAAGAATTCGGCTGGAGTAATTCTTTGTTTGTACTTGGGTTATACCTTTCTTAAATCAATCTTATATCTTTACTTTTCTAAATTTTGAGATTCTTTTCATAAATATCATATTGCTTGTTAATGAAATAAATAATAAAATATTTACTAATATTTCCCTTATAGTAAAGTTATTCTCCTTTTTTACAGCTACCTAACTATTCAAACATTTTTTTAAAAAAATTTCTTACTGAGATAAAATACAGGATGATTACAAAATAATCATTGGGTTTAGATTTATTAAATTTAAAAAAAAAGTATTACAAATTCGAAAATGAGATAAAGATGAGAAACTGTATTCAAGTTTGTTTTCAAACAGTTTTAAATGTCTACCTTTTTTTATATGCGAGACACATATATACTGCAGTACACTTCCTCCCAGAGAGATTGAATCATGTCATTGTTGAATGTTATTGAACGCCAGTGCTATTTCGAAAGTTATCACCAGCGTTTCAATTGTAGCGAGACATATTAATGCCTTATTGTGCAACTTGGGATATTCCAGAAATTTCCCTTAACTAACATCTGGAATTTCTTTCTGGATTTATGTTTCAGTTTTTCCAACCTCTTTCCAATCAAATGAAATGTGGTTATACAAATAAAGGTAAACTTTGGAAGTGGAGTGAATATATTAATAAAACCATATAAAAAGGACAGAGAATTGAATTGAAGTAGATAAGGTTACAATGATAGGAAGAATGCTCGTGTGAAGTGCGCATGAGTTTTGTGCATATCTGCGTGATTTCTGAGACCAGAATCCGATGCTGTATGGTTGCATGACTGTAAAAATAATTAACTCTCATCGTAAGCATATTTTTTGCTATATTATAGAAGTTGTTAATACTCGTGGCAAAGAACTTGAAAACTGGTTGACAGCATTCCCCTTATTAGAGAATTAATGAATTCTATTGTGAAACAAATATTTTTGACTTCTTTGGTTACTTTAATTGTGCTTGAGCTTTATTCGAAATTTAGAAATATGATTATAGTAACATTTAAGATGGCAGACGAGTCAGATAATGGGATTATGTCACAAGTGGAAAAAAAAAAGGCTCAAAACTGTATCCAGACAATATGCGAAACGCGTGGTCTGCGAGGTAATGTTCTTGAATTTGATTGACTAGTATAGAATCATCTGATGACCTAGAGTATGAGATTCATAATTTCGTTTGAATACTCTCTGCCCTGAAACGAGCGATGAAGAGTTCGTATATTTTAATATAAATATTGCTCCCCAATGTTGTTGACATTTAGAGGAATACGCAGGAAAAAAAAACTTTTCTTGCAAGTTACTTTAAAATGTGAAAACGAGTTACGTTCATCTGAGACCCGTGTGGTGACAGGGAATGACAGAATAGTCCCACAGTTGCTCATGCATGTCGTAAGAGGCGACTAAAATGGGTACTCAGCGTCTGGTGGTATAGCCGGGGTAATTATATCAGGGGATCTCAGGGACTTACCTTCTTTAGGTAAGTATCGGCATCATGACCCCGAAGTACTCTAGTGATCTTTGTCTTTCCTATGGGGTTTACTGTTTTTGGTAAACAAGGACGACGCATTCCCGGGATACCCTAGCAATCTTTCTCTATTTTCGACCCCGCCAAAGACCCGCCGTGTAGCCGGGGCTGATGCACGTACATTACCTCCTCCTATTAACACTGGAAAATGAAATCAATATTTGTGCAGTTATATTATTTTGATACCCGGTGATTATTTTGTAATATTCCTGTATAGCGACACATTTGAACCTGCACATTTATAGTATAGAAGTAAGAAAACAATTGAAACATAATTTGATTTATTACTAATGATGTTTGATTTTTTTGCAAATTCTAACTCAAGTTAGAAAACTATTTTCTCTCAGTTAGAAAACTATTTTCTCTCAGTTAGAAAACTATTTTGACTCATTAGAAAACTATTTTCTCTCATACTTGAGAATAATTAACTTTTCTCAATTATTAACAGCCCTGAACATTTGAAATGTTACTATTCTAGACTACAAATTAAACTATCAAGTACAGCTTTGTGAGTTAAAATGAATTTTCTCCGATTCTTGTTTACAAACTTGACTCAAAACTTTCTTTTCCAACAGTGTTACAGATTGAAACTTTGTTCCTAATTCCTTTCCTTCCTTTCTGGAAACAGCTCCTTTGTAGATTGATGACCAAATCTGCCATTGACAGCTCTCCTAATCAAAGTTCGATCTCTTTCTTTCACTATCAGAGCGAAGTTCGTGATACAAATCAAACAAGACAGAGATCTATGGCGCACATTAATTCGTTGTTTGAACTTGAATATTCCCTGTGTAGTTTCTTGTTTTTCTCTGATACAAGTTTATTGCTTGAAAGAAAGATCGATTTTCAGGGAAAAAGTGGGATGTAGTATATCATAGGTAAACAAATTGATTTTTCCAGTTATTTATACACATAACTTATTTATACTCGTTCAAAAGAAAAACATTGCTGATTTTTAAATTTTTTTTTCAGTTTAGGTGCTTGTGTACTAAAAAAATGAGTTAGTACCGAAAATTTAAAAAATTAGATGCAGTTTATTGCTGATGTTCTCAGACATCTTTGCGAGGTATTTTGTCACGAATGTTTTGGAATAAAGTATATTGTTTATCAGAGGTGTAAAAAATTATTGTTAGATATTTTAAATTTAAAATATTTTGAATGTGAATCAATACCATAATAATTATTTTTTCAAAAAAAAACATTTTATACGTTGTATACATAAGACTCAACTTATATATTTTTAAAAAATTAAAATGGGAGTTTTATTTCGTAATAATTAAATATATTTCGAACCTATATATTTTAAGCTAATTTTGACGGTGACATTGTGCGTTTACTGACACAATAAAAGTAATATGTCACTGTCGACTACGTATTATATGAAAGCTTCGGGAGTTGTTTTAAACCCCTGTATCCATTAAAATTGCCTAGTTTTTATATAGATTTCAGATAATAAGCTTCTTCAATGGTGATCCTAAATTTAATTTTTTATCATTTATGTAGAAATGGATTCTATCGACTAAGAAATAATTTTCTATTCTCAGAATTTTTTTCTTACAGTTGGAAGATTAAAGAGTTTGCAAATTTAATACCTACAATCACATACTTATACACAATTGTGATAATTAATTAAGTTTATCGTCTTTCTTTTTATTTAGTTATTCTGAATGACAAACATTTTCTTCCACTTTTAAATATACTTATTTTCTATTTGGAATCACGCATGTTATAGTAGTATTACGACCCGTTTTTAATTGCTGAATGAATAATTCCTCTTTGGCCCTAGTATTTAAGCGTTATGCACGATTTAACGCTCTCTCTCTCTCTCTCTGTTGATACTTGCTGTATGAACTTCACAACTTTATGTTCTTTATTTCATCTTGGCTTGAAATTACATATGCATGAAATGCCCCTGAATCACTCGTTAAAAACGAACATTCATTACTTATAACGATTGCCTTATTTTGATGAATATCAGCATCAGTTATAACAGCAAGAATGATGGTGTAGTGGATATTAAAAAATGATGCATAAGACTTACATCATTTTTTAATATCTGCTGCAAATTATTCAAGATTCAGATATTAAAGTCCAGAAGTTTTCCAAATGAGCTTTTATTCCATATGTTGTTCGTTGAGAAAGGCAAAACTGTATTTATGATACAATGCTATGTCGGCCAGCCATGTCGAAGCGAAAGTTAGAAATTTACTTTGTATCGATAAACAACACGTTATCTACTGCACTGACGAAGCGAAAAGAGGACGCTTTTCCTCTGTGCATGAAGTTTTATAGTTGGGATTTTCCGACCTAGTCATAATTGACCACGTGGCATAGGAGTAGATTATTAAAGTGAAATCATTATATATATTACGATTTTTTTGCTAATTATTAAAGAATTAATTTTATTTTCCAATGTATTGTAAAACCATTTCCTCTGATACTCGATAGAGGGCATCACGAATCAGCGTCATGTGATAACTCATGCAGCGCCACCTATTCCAGAACAAAACTGAGTGACACTTCGTTCTCGTTCTCTTCCCCCCCTTTCCGCTTCTCTTCTCCTTCGCATTACCCGCGTCGGAAGTAAACTCCAAACGCCCGAGCGCGTTCCAGCGTCTTTCGCCAATATGGTTAAATGAGGCAGCCATCTTTTTTGCTCTGATGAACTGGTCAATTCATCATCTCCTATTGTAAATATATTTTCATCCTTCATCTCTCCATTTAATAAACAAGTAAAACTACTGCAAGCATCGTCATTGAATTTCTACCAAAACCACATGTAATCCGGTAATGGAATTACCCCCCTAGACAACCACGAATAAATCATTGTAGATTCGGGATGTATAATCTCATCATCCCACAGTCTGTATATACACACTGACTCACACACACACAACATATTGCGCATATGACCGATGGCTATTTAGTATTAAGAAAAATGGTTTATTTTGTTTTCTCCTAAAATGCGTCAGTGAAATGATGTCGCTAGGATATTCCTACCTTATTGGTAATATAGAGATGAAATGTAAAAATTCATAAAATTTTCGATAATTAAATATTGAAATGCAACAGTAAGCAACAACTTAATAAAAAGAATTATGTCAAATTAATGCTCATAAATGCTTCTCAGATTAAGATCTAGGGAAACATACCAATTACATTCTATATCCGTGTGCAATAAGCATTTAAACACATTTTTATTATGTGTTGCCCTATACTATCATTCACATGGTTGCACGCATCGGGTCACAAAGCTGTTGCATCATAAATCTCTCGGGGTGCAAAGTTCTTGAATAGAGGTGCTGTGGAAATTAGGTGAGAATGCCAACTCTAGTGTTGTCCTTGTAATTCGTATTTCTTGTGTTACTTCTAAGTGTGACCTTAAATGAGCAATGAGTCGATCCACGATACTGTTCTTAAAAGTCTTGGTATTTTGGTTTGGAAGCAAAACAAACTCCACTTTTGTCACTTGTAAAATATCACGTGATTGGTTAACTGATGTTGAAGGAGAAAAGATCAATTGACAAGGGTGACATAATTCTTTTAAGAACTATTTTTTAACTTTCCTAAATATACTCATTGAGTGGTGTCTGGGTGTGAAACAGTCCCACTGTAGCTCATGCGTGTCATAAGTCGCAACTATACGAGTAATTGGTATCCAATGTCTGCGGGTATAACCAGGCATCCTGTCCCTGGGAATTATATATCAGGGGGATGGTCCTCTGGATTCTGGGACCTTAGGAGCTTCCCTTCATCATGTAGGTACGGGCATCATGACCCGATGCACCCTTGTGATGTTTTGCTATTCCATGGGGTTTACTGTATTTGGTAAACATGGGAACGCGCCTTCGGGATACCCTAGCGATCCTTCCCTATTTTCGACCTTCCTTCTTGTTAAACAATTTTTATCTTTTTTCAGACGTCTGGATTACAGATTTGCCTTGTTTAGCGCAGCATAGCCACATTTAGCTTTTGCGCCGTTAAAATGATATCCCTTATCCTCACTTATTCCTAACTATGGCATTAACATCAAAATGAAATTTTTTGCATGTTTCAGACTGTACTTATTATTATTTTTACTATACTAAGGTACCTTCACAATTGAAAGAGTTGAATCCCTTAATATTCATCATGTACCTCATCTTAGAAATATTATGACGGTCCTGAAAACATAGTTTTTATGAAGGTCATATCAAATTAAACAATTTAATTGCCTGAAAATTACTATAGTAAATGAGACCATCTTTTTTTTTTTTAATGTCTACAAGCTGTAGTGTGTTAAAATTGTAATCTGAATAAGACGACGCACATGTATTTTGATATAAAAAGTCTCAAAACATTTAATTAATTCTAAAGAACTCAGCCGTAAACTTATCCTTTTTTATGGAAATCAATTGGGGAAACAAAAGTCCATAAACTTCTTTCGGAAATAAGATATTGGAAAATGAAGTAATGTGAAATTTTGCAATGCAGTGCAGTGTAGTAGTTTGACACGGGTAAATTAATTTCTCCAAGATCAATGTTTGCAAAAGATTTCTAATTACATAAAGGCATCGCAAACCCCTGAAACTTGATATCAGAAATTCTTCTTTTTGTTATGATCGGTTAAATTTAATGGAGATTGGATTTTCTTTCATAAACATAATTTGAATTGCAAAAGACCTTTTTTACCCAAATGAATAGTTAATGAAAACTTGAGCTTGCAATAAATTTATTTTTATTGCATTATTTATTAAAACTGCTTTGGACTATAAAGGTATAAAGTATTCCAATCTACATTTCGAATTCCAGAAATTGAAACTTAATTCTAATAAAGAAACTGCATCTTGTGTAAGTGTAAGGTAGGTTATTGCAATAGTACTTCCAAGTTTATATAAAATTGTTGAGATTAAGATGTGTTCCGTTTATATTTATGAGAAATGTAATCCAAATTAGAGAATGATATTGAAGTGAATTCACGAATATTGAAATTTTACCAAAAATATGTATAAGTATGAAATCGATGTGTTGCTCTTCAGTGCTTTAACATAGAATTTTACCAATAAATAAATAAATGGAAATGTTTGACAAAATCACTGAAATTAGTTTCCATTGAATGTATGGAAAGTTAAAAGCAAAGTAACATACAAAAAACACACATTATTAAATATATATGAGACGTACTTTCTGTATTGTAAAATCTGTTTTAAGTCTCAAATATTTTTCTTTATTTAAAAATAAATGTTATTAATTGCATGATACAAAAGTGTTCAACACTCGACTTCTGAACAAGCAATTTATTAATTTTACGAAAAATTAATTTACTTTTTTCTTGTTGAAATATATGTATCAGAGGAAATGTATTATGTGCTGCAACATAAAAGTGTAAAACAGTACAGTTTTTCAAGATACATTTCTCTGACATTTACGGGGACTACCGAATATTAATTGAAATATGTTTAGGTAAGGCATATGATAATACTGATATTACAATATCTGTGTAAACTAAATGGGGTTGTGGTAAACAGAAATTGGCTTGTTAAGACATTGAAATAAAAACAATTCATGAGATGTGTTGTATATCGATATAAATTTGAAGAAATGATATATTAAAATTTTCTTTTCAATGTATCTTGTGTAGAAGTTAATTGTAATACAGTCTGTGTTTAAAATACCATTAGTTGTGTTAATAAAATCTTAAGATTTTCAATTTCACTCACACAACATTTTAATTCTATTTTAGTTTCACAAGAAATTCTCCGCGTTAAAACACCGAATTTGATTTTAATGAGTGACGTTATATAACCTTCGGAGAACAAAATATTCCTTAAGACTTGATTTTATTTCCTTAAAATAAAAAAAAAAAAAATCAGACGTAACTAAAACCCCATAGATAAAAGATTTATTACAAAACTTGAATTGAAATTATAATATATTCAAACAAACACTCATAATCTTTTCAATTACCGTACATTGTAAAATTCCTTATTTCCCTACAAACTTAGCATTTGTAGTTAGTAGGGAAGTACCGTACACTGTAAAATTTCTTATTTCCCTACAAACTTAGCATTTGTAGTTAGTGGGGAATTACCATGAAATAACATGGAAAATTTGCATAAGTTTCATAACATTTGGAGCTACATAGGCCATTAAAACGGCGTGGCAACCACATTCTCAATTTTTGTTGATTTTAATTAACACCTCTACATGTATAGACTGATATTACATATCTTGTTCCTTCTCATTCATTTTTTAAAAATCTGATACTATTAAGAATAATATTATTTTAATTTTCTATGCTGTAATGGTTATCTTGGTTTTAATTTGAAACGAAATAAAAAAAAAAATCTCTAAGACTTTTTGAATGATATGCGTAATTGCACTGATTTTCAACCGATATATCGTTTGGAGAGGGAGGTGCCTGCTCATGTATCGTCCTCGTCACTTGACTGAGATTCACGAAGTCCGTCGTCAATAGCAGTAAGACGTTAATAAACAATGACTCACACACTCTACGGGCATGCCGTTGAACAAGTTGACCGCGGTGGTTAGCATATCTGAGCACTGCCGACCCAGGTTCGATTCCTGATGGCGGCTTCGGCTTAGGTAAGCTGGTCATGGGTCAACTGAGCCGTTCATCCCTCCGGGATCGATAAATGAGTCCCGAGTTGTTGGAAAATTAACTGGGTGTCCAATGTTGGGCACGCCACACAGATTGGACACTAGATAGTAATTACAACCCCAAGTCCAAAGGTTGTAGAAAGAGAGAGACTGAACACAAAGATTGTAGAAATAGAGGGACTGAACACAAAGATTGTAGAAATAGAGAGACTGGACACTAGCTACTAATTATCGCCCCAGGTCCAAAAGTTGCAGAAATAGAGATGGACACCGCCTGATGAGACTTATTATATCGGGCACATTCTTTAACATAACTTATGTCACTGAACAAGAATATAATTAACTACAAATATACCACAATTTTTTTTTCTTTAGATGTACATATTACAATTAGATCCTTTTTAAATTGTTATATGTTGCAATAATTTTCTCCTACATATACATATGCTTAATACAATAGAAAAACATGGTTGTGTAATACCGTTTTTCGCCACCCAAGGGGCTACTGTTTTAGTTGGATCACTTTTGGCGCACCAGATCACTTTTCAATTTTTTATTACATTAAGCTTAAATATGTATTCAATTTAATACTTTTTCGTCTGCTTTAAATTTAATTACATGTAGCTTTTATCTATTCAATTTAATCATGTATCGTTTCTTTTAATTTTAATAATCGGAAAAATTTACTTGTGTCCATTTCTCAATATTTCATTGTTTACTCTAATTTTTATATTTATTCGAGTATTTTAATAATTATTATTTTAAAAAAAGCTCATCTTGGGTGACTAAATCAGTTATTTTCAAAACTTTACGCAGAACTTTTTATTATTATTTTTATTTATTTATATTTTAATGATAATTTAAAATATAGTTATTTCATCTATTTTTATTAACGTTTTTGTTTCGATTTAAAGTAAATTTTAATTAAAACTCAATGTTAATATATAAATCATAAAAAAAATTGTAAAACTTTTTCATGAAAATTTAAGCAAATAAAAAATTTTGACAAATTTTTTTAAAAAAAATGTATCGTTATAGCTTAATGCCGAAGAAATTTAATTAATGTTTTCAAATGTGTTGAAACATTAACTCAAAAATTAATTGAAACAAGGCATTAATTGTGGTAAACAGTCCGATAAAAATAAACTTTTCTTTAAAATGAGTTAAAACCTTTCGGGAAAACAGCTTTCACATGTTACATAAACTATACTGAAACAGGAAAAGTAAAGAAGAAAATAAAACCATCCTATTTGTCACTTAAAAGTTTTCGTTAAACATCGCCACCCGCATCACCAGAAGGGTTTCTCGCAAATTTTATTCAACATTTTTTTTTTCGCCACCAAAGCCAAATGCGATTATGTTGGCGTGAAATAAAATTTGTTCGACGCATCCCTTCAAGTATACTCTGACGGAAAAAAGTTCTTTGGGTTTTCATTTTCCAGCACAAGGACCAAAGTCAGAATTGGATACGAAGTTCCGTCACATTTCGAATAATTTGCTTCTTGCGAGAAAGGGGAAAGCTTTTGTGAAAGAGGAGATGCATGCTTAGTGTTGGGTTGAAGTGAAGAATGGAATTCCTCAGGAAGTTTTCTGGCTTCAGGATTCTTTTATTTGAATCAGTATGAGAATTTTCAGAGCTGTCTTCGTAACATGCTTGTTCTTTGTTATTACAAATGTTTCGTTTTTCCATTCTTGGAAGTCTTATTGAAAAGAAACTATATAAAACATCTCCGGTGTCTGAAATGGAAAAATACGAGTAGTATACATGTATTAATTACATTTACGCGTAATTAAATTATTACTTTTTAATTTCAAACAAATGACAAAGTTTATCATTTGCTTAAGAACATAAATTTTGCGTGAAAAGAATTCTAGTATTGTTCTATTCTGAAGAATGGAATTCCTGGAAGAATAGAATACTTTTTTCCCCCTGGATTCTCTCTCTCTCTCTTTTTTTTTTACTTGTACCATCTGCGGATTTTTTCAATACTGTCTTTGAATTATTCTTGTTTTTTCAGTTGTTACAAATAATTGGTTTTTATTATTAGAAAAGAGTATAGCAAAGATTGATGTAAGTTTGCGATGCTAAGTAGAGAATAGTATATGATTTTACTACCTTTATGATTGATTGCTTTTGATTTCATATAAAGTTCAAAAAACTCGTTATTAAGCTATAATTACCTTTGCTCCAGTGTAAAAATAAGATTTTGATGTAAAGAATAAAATGTTTAATGTGTTTCGGATTTTATATGTGCATCAATAGGAAAGTTTTCTTAAAACTCTCCTTATAACATGCTTGTTTTTTTGTTGTTGTTATCGTATATATTGTTTTTTTTTTAAATTAAATATGTGTATACTAAAATAATTGAAACTCTTTTTAATTCTTAATAGAAAAAAGTGTGGGTTTTTTGTTCTATATTTCGATTAAATATTTTTTTCCTATTTCGTTACGGAAGAGAAGAATGCATTTTCGAACCAACATTAGTTTAAGAAAAAAAATATCAATGCAAATGGCATTTTTGGATGCTAAATAGAAATTTATGTATATCTCCTCCATTTTTGAAAAGGTTGATTTTGTTTGTTGTAAAATGTGGGTAAAAAGATTTTTTTAATAAACTTTACAATTCTGTTACTACAAGCTAAAAATAATTCTATTAATTAGAAAGTAAAAGGGAAATTTAAGTAAAAACTATTATGTTAATTTTAATTATTAATAATTATGATAGTTTTAACTCTTTTAAATTGGCACTAGTTAATTAATATTTGGTGCCTTAATTCTACTATCACAGAGAGCGTTGTGAGTATTTTCAATTTTTTTTTCAGAACTTTAATATTTTATTAGATAAAATGATGAGTTTAATTACAATTATAATTTAGAGGAATATGATTTTATAACTAACTTTATTTCTAAATTACACATACCATACAAGTTCAACAGCAATAAAACCTAATCAAGTTCTTTATATCCCAAACAATCAGAAATATTCATTAAATTTGAAGTACTCTTCTAACACACATTGCGCAATGTAATAATTATGTATAAAAATTACTTGTCATGATATATAGCATAGCTATTTTATTTCAGAGAGAACAATCGAGTTACAAAAATTCAGAACAATCACACACAAAAAGTTCTGCAAAAGATAAGACCAAAACTATTCAATTCAGTATTTTAAGAAAATTAAAACTTTTTTTTTCCTGTATCATTTGAAGTCTAAGATAGAATGGTGTTTCTGTTAGATCTGAAGAGAAAGACAAAATTTTTTTTTACAGATGCTCAATTTTGAATGCCACTTCCACTATAACTTGTAAACATTCATTCAAACGCATTTACTAGAATACAAGATAGCTTACAACAGCATGTAAACATTGTACAACAAAAAGGTGCAGATGACTTAAATAAATTTTAATCAGAAGTATAAAACAGACATGGTCTAATTATTCTCCTGAATGTATTAAAATACAAATAGTATAACATTTGGAGTCGTTCCAGTACTTCAAAAGTTTAAATTCATTTTTCTCTAAGAAGGATTTCTTTTACTGTAAACTTTTTTTTTTTCAAATTTAATTTGTACCCACTGCCCTTTATTACTCTGATCTTGTGTTATATCTTAATAAAATATATATAGCAATAATGACTGAACTCCAAATGAAGACATGTAAAAACAAACCAAAACATCATCACTATAGAATATATATATATAACTTTCTCTCTCTCGAATTCTCAAAATTCCCAATTTATGATTTAAATGTGAAATCTAAGCGTACTAATTCCCTCGTTCAGAATTCGACAATTCTCACGAACATTTACTTAGTAATTTAACACATAACTGAAATTCTATCCGGCCCACAGCTAATTAAGTTGATTCAATCCAAATTATAAATCTTTATCAGCAAGTCTTTATCCTCTATCCTTCATTTCCCCTTCATCTAATTTACATAATCACGGTTCAGTTTGGTAGGGAGTAAATTGTAATTTTATGCAATTTAAAGTACTACAAAGTACCCGAGGTTAGTGAAGAGAAAATATCCCAACGTCATAAACTTCATACTTTTAAAAACTGATTTGAAACAATTGCATGGGAAATTTAGCTCATATATTCTTTGTATATGTTAAATTTATTTGACCTTTGAAATTATGAATTACTTTGAAGCCTGTTAAATGTGTAATTTTCATGATTAATTTCTTTAAGGCTTATCAAATATTAATAATACAGTTTTTAAATATTTTTAAGGTGGCAGTGCAACTTCAAAATATAATTTTGGGTCAAGTTATCGATTTTTTTTCAATCTGCATTCAAATTCAATCTCTTACCTTTAAAGTTCCTTTCGAAGTATGGTTTTATCTTAATTAGAAACTGAGTTAAATATGCTCAAATATTACTTGATAATGAATTTCTTTGGCTCTGAAAACGACATTTTTCATTAATGAAAAACACGATATCTCAAAATGTTAAGCATCAGTGCACCTGAAATTTTTTATATTATGTTTTTCAAATAACCTATACATAGACTAAATTATTCTTGAGATTTTATATTGAGTAGAAAATTTTATATATTGCAATATAGTGTAAAATACAATGATATTTGGAGAAATTTTCGGTGGTTAGAACTCGAACTATCATAGTTTTATACGTAAAGGCTATATTATCAAAATAATAGTATTACTTAGATAAAATAATATATTATGAATGATTCAGTTTACAAAATGTCAATATATTTATTTTCTTTGGAGTTTCGCATGTTTTGCGGAAAGAATTTTTCTTCAATTTGTATAAATAGCTCTTTTAACTGTAAAAAATAACACCAATAGAACTTTTCTTGAGAGTTTTTCTATTTTTGAAGCTTTATAAGGACATAAAATATGCATTTGTAGACAAAATTAGAGTTAATTCAAAAATTTATCTTCGAAGGTGAACTGTCAGCTTAAATTCAAAAGAATATTTTCAATTAATCCGGGGAGAACTTTTTTTAATTGGTGAATTAGAGTAATGTTTTCATAAAAGTTATCAGGAAATGTGTTGAAAAGTTTTTTTTAAAAAAAAAAAACAGATCACAGTGTCTGTTTTGTAATCGTAAAAGAACTCTTTATATAAAACTTTTATTCTCTTCACTCACTTCTTGTATATATCTATTGTTCCTTCTTTAATTATTTTTACATTTTCGAAGTTAAAATTAAAAAGTTTTTGTGCATTTTATATGGAGTCAAAATATTGATCAGATTACCGTTTTAATTAAATTTTTTTTATCTTGTTCTTTTTAAATCATGTGCAAGCAGATACCTGTGATCACTTTTTTTTCTGAACAAAATTCACGCCTCACAGGAATTTCTATTTATTTTGTCTCTATAAGTGTATTTAGTGATTATCAAGAGACATTTTTTATGACAAACATCTGGGTGGTTTCTGTTTTTAAGAAGTATCCGCTTTGGTAAAGTATTTAGAATGTAATGTGTAGTAACAAAAGGAAAAGAAAAAAAAAACTATATGTTTTTTGTCTACTTTTTCTTGGAAGTTCGGTTAAGCTCTTTTAGAAATACAATAGTGCAAAATAATCAGCTTAGTTAAAAAAAGTGGTTTCAGGGTCTTTTATTCGTTTTTACTAGTGTAGTGTTTATTCGCGATTACTGAAGACAAGTTTTTTTTATTATTATTTTTCTAAGTTAGACTTTAATCAATGATTATTTTGAAAATAATATTCTGTAAAACTAAAAATATATTGATCAAAAAAAAAAAAAAAAAACAAGACCAAATTTAGTATCTGTTTACACCTTTGACGCATTTATTTTATATGTCCATTAAATACATAATTTTTTTAACTTATTTTCAATCTGAACAAACCATTATTTTCTTTGAATTAAGATACACATAGTAAAAATATATAATGATCAAATTAAGTATATATATTAATTTTTATTATATTTAACATTTCCTTTGCTTTGACTAAACAGTACTTGTGGCAACCAGATGATTTTTAATTTATATGTTAACTCTAATTTAGTTATTTATAACGAAATTTAAAAATTAATATAAAACAACAATGGAAATTTTTATATTAGATAAATAGTGTTATGTTTTAAAATTAAATAATTCGAGATAAAAACCAACGTTTTTAAAAACAACGTTTTTATATGGTGACAAAGTTTATTTAAGAAAATTATTGAAATATTAGATAAAACTGGTCGCAAATATCTAAATATTGCATTGTTAGACAAGTAAGAACGGTTCCCAAAATTTCAGAGCTCTAGCTTGATGGGAAGTTGGTTAAATTAACAATAGACAATTTGATGACACACTGATACACATACATACAGACACACACCAAGTGAAATACATAACAACGTTAAAACTAACTAAAATTAATTAATTCATCCGGTAAATTAAATGGTTGGAATGCAGTTTAACCCAATCACTCTTGGCGACGAGAATTATTTGGCAGTATTTTGCCAAATGGGGCTACCCTGGTCCGTTTTACGGACTGAACGTTCCGCCAAACAAAGAAATCGCCAAGTTTGGTGCCAATTTTTGAAAACGCGCCAAGTGATTGGACTAAACTGCATTATTAAAGAAAATATTAGTTAAAACTTGTCGCAAACGTCTAAATATTGCATTGTTAGGCGAGTACGAACGATTCCCAAAATTTCAAAGCTCTAGCTTGATGGGAAGTTGGTTAAATTAACGATCGAAAATTTGATAACACACACACCAAGTGAAATTCAGAAAAACGTTTTAAATTAACACTTCTAAATATTTCAATTTTGCATACATGCTTTTTTTTACGTGTTTAATTGCTAAATTATAATACATGGCTCTCGAATATATACAGCTTTGATCACTTAAGACTTTTAGTAAAAATCAAACATAATTTTGTCCTATTATTTCAAAAAATAAAGATTAAAATAATATACTGATTAGAAAATGGGCAGTTGTGAAGTGTTAAAATGATGTGAAAACTAATAAATGACTTAAATTCTGAAATTTCCTATTTAAAGACGAGATAATTATTACGTGGGAAAAGGCAGTTACGTTTAATTGTCAAATCTTCCTTAAATTATTTTTCTAAGTATAAGGCAAATTATGATTAAGAGAAAATTATGTGCGGTTAATAAAATGTAAAATTAGAGCAAAGATGTAAACATTTGAACGAAATTCAAAATATACCGATGCCTTTAGTTTTTAAAAATGTAGATAAAATATTAAATGCGGTTACTCCTTTCAAGAGTTCTTTTTAAGTTGGTGTAGTTTCTCAACAGGCGAAAAAATTGTGCTTGTTGTTTAATGGTAACAGTTAACTGAAGTCATCAAGTAAATCTCTGCAGGTACACACTTTTCATTCATATTTTGTTTTTTTGACTACAAGACTGATAACTGCTCATAAGGCAGTGTATATGTAAAGAAATAGTTCTTACCATTTTAGGTAATGGTACACGTAATATAAAGAAAATGGAAAGATAAATAAAAGTGGTAAAATCATTTAAATGGAAGTGAGTTCGTTTATTTAAATTTTTTTTGTATGAGTGAATGTAGTAGTTAATGCAAAAAGCAGTTTGCAAAGAAAAGTCATAAGAAAAACGTTCATTTCTTTTTCAAAAATGAGTTGGTTGATTTTTTTATATGCGTTCGTTATTAACAGAAATTTAAATATCTAGAATATTCAAAGGATAGGGCCGTAAGACAAACTTAAAAGTTGTCATGATAATATTTAAAAAAAAGCATCTCTTTATATCATATATTTAGTCGATCAAAATTATTTTTCACTGATTTTTTTTATTGTAATTTTTTTTCTAAGAAATAGTTTATTTCTTACAATTAATTTTTTGTTCTTTAATTTAAAAAATAATTTGTATCAAACAGAAATAAAAATGCTCTTCCAGGATATCATTATTTTTTTTGGTATGGAAGTTTACTTAAGCATTCCTAAAATATGAACTTTTTATGTGGGCGTAGTTTCACCATGACAGTATTACTTTTATAGAGTAGATTTATTTTAACCTAAGATATTCTTTACAGGAAGGTAAACTAGTTTAAAACGTCTACCAAATTCTACAGGCTAATAGGTTTGAAATTATTTTAAAATCTAGTCTGGAAAATAGCGTAATGGTGATACTGATATAAAATTTTGTTTCTTTTATTTTAATGTCTATAGTGAAAAGGTAGATTTGATAAAGGCAATGAATTAGTTTAATCATTGTATCATGTTAATGAGAAAAAATGACAAAAAAAAAAACTTTATTTTTGTCTATTTTGTTTTATAATTAAATTTTTTTGAAGGAGTTTGAAGGAATTTTTTTTCTCCTGGGTCTGATACATCCATATAATTTTTAATCAATAGCATCTTAAAAATAGGAAAATTGTAAAATTTGCTGCTCTCAATTCAAGTGTTTTTTCCCTTTAAAAATGAGGTAAAAATGAATCACATAAGTATGAATTTTTAAGGAAACATTTTTAATTCACAATTTCGAGTTGATTTAGATATCAAAAGTGTTTGTAAAGAAGAAGAAGAAAATTAAATCGTAAAAATTTTAAATATATAAAAATTTAGAAAGGAAACAAAATTTACACTTAGAAAATATTCATAATAGACTTTAAATTGACAAGAATATTGGCAATATATAATCTGTAGGAATGGGGGAATATTCATGATAAAAAAGTAATTATTGCATTTATTCCTACTCGGAATACGTAATGTTAGGAATTTAGAATGTTTATGAATTTTTCAGTTGTATTTTAAAAAGATCCCAAAATTTCTAAAAATTATTTTAAAAATATCTCACTGATAATTGTTTAGGTAATGATTGCAAATAAATTATTAGAAATATTTTCACTATCACGTAATTTTAGAATCATATCAAATTTAAAGGCTTTTTGTTTGCATTTCCCCCTTCATTATAAATGACAATAGTTTTATAATTTTTCTCTAAAAAATTTACTTTTAGAAATAATTTGTGTGGATAATTTTTTTTATTTCCTGTAAAATAATTTTTTTCCAATCTTTTTTTTTTTTATAATTAATAAATTTCTATTACAATTTTTTTTCCATCTTTTTATTTATAGTTAATATATAAAAATTCTTTAAAGTAATTGGCGCCATTATTAATTTCTGTAATCATACCGTTTCACCAATTTCTACTTCTTTTTTTTTTCCTCTTCAAAGGAAATACATCACTCATTTAAGCCGCATTAGCTTTCACTCAGACTACTTAACTCTAATCTCTTTAATAGTTAGTGATTTCATAACTTTCCGACTTAACCAAACCATTAAATGTTTTTTTACAGTCTTCTTGCGTCTTTCCTAGACTCTCTTAAACGATATATGCGAAGAGAGAAACTTCAACCAATAACTCCACAAAATTTTCTACCTCGCTATTTTCCACACCAATGCTTATCAGATTAGTGCTAATTAATCATTATTCCTACTAACTCAGCACTCTTCTATATCACGCATGCGTGCTCGCCACTAATTCTCCAGGAGGCTCTCCTTTGATAAAGGAAGGAACCGGATTTTAGCGATTAGCGGAAGTAAAAAGATCCGGACACTGCGTTTATTGTGGTGGATGTATTGAAAAGCCGGCGGAGATTCGGAGGTACAAAGAAAGATCCGGCCAAAAAATCGGAAATCAGATAGGACATGAAGAGAGAGAAAGAAAAAAAAAAATTGGAGATCTTTTCCAGCGATGATTACTGCCTTTTGGTTAGATTATGAGATTGTTGGTAAGGTAGTGTGGGTACGGGTCAGATGGAGGAAATGATGAAAGCTTCAACATAGGATGGGAATAATAGACTTTATGAGTAATGTTCTTCTAATGGAGCTATAGCTTTGAGGAGATGTTTTTATGGATTTTTTGGGGATAAGTGCTCGAGTCTTTTGTTTTTTTCTTAAGTTAGTGAAGGGATATACGCAATGCGTCGAATAAGTTTTATGATTGGCCTGTAAAAAGAGAGAAAGAAAAACATTTTTTCAATTTGTGTTTTTATTCACAAGCCCCTCTGGCTTCAATATACTCTTAACAGTGATTGAATGATTCAAATACCCCCTCCTTGTTCCAGTTCACTTTGTAAAGTTGCCTTCAAAGCACGCATTGGAGATGTTTCTTAGGTCGAAATAGCATCTTACAATGATTTAATAATGATTCAAATGTCCCCCTATTCCAGTTCACTTTACGGAGTTGCCTTTAAAACACACGTCGGAGCTGCTTTTTCAATGATTCAATTAAAAAAAAATTCAAATTTTCATTTTGGCATAAAAAAGAAGCCGCATGGCACTAAATCAGACGAATAAGGTGTATGATTCAACACCCAGAACTTATTTTATGCCAAAAATAAAGTAACATTAATTAAAGTAACATTATAATGCATTATAAAGTAACAAACTTCTGATATTCTAAACAAATGTGACGAATTCTTGCCATCAAACTCTTCAAAAAAACTTAAATAATACCCACCAGCAATTTTTGTTGAGTAGGAACGAAGTCTTTGAGTATAATATCCATTCTATCGCAGAGTACCGTTTTGAATTTGGATGGAACTTTTCTTGTTTTATTTTTGGTGAGGTGTTTTGACTTCCAATCCGTGCTCCTCTTTGTTTTAGAATATATATCGTATCGAAATTAGCATATTTCATCACTACATCCATTGATTTCAAGAAGTTAGAATCATTTTCAGAGAATGAAATTATGTCTCTGCAACGTGCACTTATCATTGGTTTTTTGTTCATTGTTTTAAAGTGTGAGGAGTTCAGCAGACTTTTGTTTCTTTTTTGAGACTTCATGTATGATGGTTCCAATAGTTTCTATGTTGATATTCAAACACTCACTTTTCATTTTTTATACTTTTGTATACTTTTTATATACTGTATATTCGTAACATTACTTACGAATATAACAGTACTTTACTTCTAGAAATTCGCGTGAAAAGTTACCGAGAGAGAAAAATAACTTGTTAAAAAAATTCTTTGTAAATCTTAAGTGAAATATACGCTTAATAAATACTTAAGTGTTTATTTTCTTTAAGTAGATACGGTAATTATAACCTTGAGGTGTACTAGTTATCTGTTTGTTTTCAACGGGTTTTATTTTCTTTGGTACCCTCTGGGATACCCTACGATCTTTCTCTCTTTTTTTTTCTTTTGGTCTCTCCTTGTCATTTAATTTTCCATTTCTTCTTTGTTTAGTTCACAGATTCACTTCCCCATTCCCCCTTATTATCTACACGTTAAATTTTTCAACAATTGTTTGACGCATCTTAGGACCCGTGTGGTGGCCTGGAATGACAGAATAGTCCCAGTGTAGCTCATGCATGACGTAGGAGGCGACTAAGATGGGTACCCAGCGTCTGGGGGTATAGCTTGGCACCCTGCCCCTGAGAATTATATCAGGGGCTCAGCCACTTCAGGTAAGTATGGGCTTCACGAACCTGAGGGTCTTGAGGGATCTTTTTCTTTACCATGGGGTTTACTGTCTTTGCTAAACACGGGTGATGCACCCCCAGATTACCCTAGAGATCCTTCTCTATTTTCGACCCTCCTTCTTGACAAACTTTTTTGTCTTTTTTTTTAAAATTTCTTCACGTCTAGACCACAGTTAAAATCTTGTTTGGCGCAGCATAGCCATATCCGGCTTTTGCGCCAATAAACTTTACATTCACTCACTCACTTGGCTCATCATAGCCAAATGTGGCTCTAGAGCCATAAACCACAACTGTGACTCACTCACTCAATTACACCATGAAACCTGCATACCCATTCTATGAATTCTAATAAAAAATATTATTCCACTAAAATTTTTTACATATTTCATTAAAATGATTAGCTTAAAAAGCCATCTCAGTGAATTATTAGTAGCTTCTCTGGAATTTTAAGCAAATTTTTGATGCTATTTTTATACGAAGTGATAACCATCATTTATGTTTTATGCAGAAATTTTTTATTTGAAAACAATTTTACATATAAAGTTTTACTCAGTAGTTACCTTGACTAAAATGAAGGCTGCAGTTACCCAGTGGTCATGGTCGCGATTTCGAATCTGATGTTGCTGCCGTCTAGTCTTGGTAAACAAGACTTCGGTTCGATCTTTGTTGCCTCTTAAGACCCTGTTGTAGCGGAGTTGATGTACCTTAAATCTATCAAGGTTCATTGGCGTGGGGTGAAAGTGTGTAGTGGGAAGTGCCATCTCAGATGTCGTTCTGTTCACTTGATGAGGTTCAAAATTACGAGGTCCTTCGTCAATTGTTTTCGTGTTGCTTTTAAGTGCATCGTAAATAAACAATCAATCAATCACTGAAATAAAAGTGTTGATGGAATTAACTTGTATGAATGGTTTTTTAAATACGAATTCTTTAATTAAGAATTTCGAAAGACACATTTCCATGAATTTTGCGTTCTAAATTTTATCCGCATTTCTGCATTACTTACATGATTCTAATAGAATATAAAAGTTAACTCTTTTCAATTGAATTTAATTAGTCAATTCATTTCGGAAAAAAATGAGTTGATTTATGAATAAACTTATATATAATTAAGAAAGTTTAAGTTCAGAATAAGTAAAATATAGTTTTTCTTAAGATAAAATACTTATATTTTCTAACCTTATTATTATTATAAAAGAAGTTATGACCTTAAAAAAATTATAAGCAATAAAATAATTCCACAGACAGAAAAGTTCGGTCAAGGCTAAAATTTTCGTGACTTTCCTTCTTTTATTGTCCTTTAATACTAGAAAGTTGTGGGGCTATTTCGCTAGCAGTAAGTACATCATCAGAAGGAAATAACATTTCTTTAGAAATAAATTCGATTCCAAAAAAACTGATGAAGAATTCTAAAATGAACATTTTAGACGAAGTTATAAAGTTCCCGATCAAATGAATATTTTTCTCTGGCTGAATGATTCTTTCTTTAAGAATAAAGATGAAAACTTTTAACGAATCTTTTCTTTTTTCAAAAAAAGTTCTTGATGTTCAATAACTACTACACATATAGTTAAAATAACACATTCATACATACATCCATTCAATGTTTTCTTGAAACAAAATTCTTTTGTATGAGTTATACTTTATAGAGGACCCGTGTGGTGACCGGGAATGACAGAATAGTCTCACTGTAGCTCATGCATGTCGTAAGAGGCGACTAAAATGGGTACCCAGCGTCTGGGGGTATAGCCAGGCACCCTGCCCCTGGGGATTATATCGGGGGACCTCAGGGACTTGCCTTCTTCGGGTAAGTACGGGCATCATGACCCCGAGGCACCTTAGTGATCTCTTCTTTCTCATGGGGTTTATTGTCTTTGGTAAACACGGGTGACGCACTCCCGGGATACCCTAGCGATCCTTCTCTATTTTCGACCCTCCTTCTTGTCAAGCACTTCTTATCTTTTTTCAACTTCACGTCTAGACCACAGTTTAATCTTGTTTGGCGCAGCATAGCCATATCTGGCTCTTGCACCAATAAACTTTACATTCACTCACTCACTATACTTTATAGAGCTTGTTTCATTGGAATCATGGATTACACCTCTTATGGCCAGTGAAAGTGCTTCCATTCTTTCACTGAACCCTATTCAAAAATAAAAATACCAAACAAGTCATTTTGGTAGGGACCCTCCGATTTGTTCATGGAATATAGGCAAATTTCTGTTGGTGCACTTACTATTAAGGGAGATGAAGGCGTCCTAACTACCATTTGTAAATTTGAGATACAGAACCTACTTCTTTGATTTTTTAATTACTTTGAACTTGGAATTTTGTGATTAGTTAGGACAACTGTGTGAGTAAAACACTCCAATCATAGATGAGAATAGAATAATAAGATTGATAACAATGACTCAAATAAGATCATCATTTGGTGCATTTTCAATTTGTTTATTTAACCAAAATAATTCAAGTAAGCAATTCTTATATGGAAGATGATGATAGTTGTGCGCCCCATCGGCTAAATTCGATTTGTTTCATTGTTTAAAGAAATTAGAGGAAGTGTTAGGAGTGTGACATGTCTGTGGGAATGTCTGAATGTGTGTAGTTAATTTATATACGTGTGACGTCAGGAGGAATGCTGGGTAGCCACAAAAAAGACAGAAAGAACATTTGTCTTCTGAAAATGTTATTCACATGTCTGAACATTAAACGTGCAATGATCATCTGCAGGTATTTCACGTGATAATTCAAAGAGCCCAAGAGGGAACATTCCAAATTAAAATTCACTGTTCCATGATCGTGTGGAGTCACGTATCACTTACTAGTGGCCACACTAGGCGTCTTACTTTTGAGAAGAGGCATAAACACCTATCGGACCTTTTTCCAGGCCTCCCCTTCGCATCTTTTAAGTTGAATAAGGCTTGATACTGAAGATATAATTAGATCTCCTCTCTCTTATCTATGATTTCTTGAAGAATTTTGGTCTCTTGGATTAAGTCTAGCCTTCGACTAGACTATGTAGAATAAGAAATAACAACTTAAGAAAATTTAGAGAGAATCTTTTTTATTTCATTTTACTTTTTGGAGTTGGAAGAATGTTGCGTCATTGCTTGTAATCCTTTTGGTAAAGCCGGTGGCCAGACCGGGATCCATAAGACCATTCTGTTGATCCGAATACTTGAAACATCCCGAATAAAAGTTGACTTGGCTCCTGTTTGCCGCGTAATTTCAAACCTGGGACAAATGAAGAGTATTATACCTGAACTGGCATCTCACTCTCCATATCTACGCATCACCAAAGTAAAGAATTCGATTCGACAGCTTTGACGTGCATCAGCCCCTCTGCATGGCTCTTTTGGCTCGTCTAAAATTTCGGAACGTTTCAGAGAACTCTTTCACATGCTTAGTCTGGAAGAGTCTCAAATCAAATATGGATAGCAAATTTATGAAAATAAAACATCGAAGTTATTCAAACAACTCGAGAAGAAAGAATGAAATGAGTTAAAAATGTTATGTCATGACACAATGTGGGAAAATATCTTGCACATAATATGCTGGTTTATCAAATAAAGTATTAAATAAAATTAAACCAGTATATTTAAAATTATGTGTGTGCGGTTAAGAAATTTTCAGTAAATGCTTACATTAATTTGGCAAAGAATATGGAAAGAAGTATTCGTTTTGCTCAAAACTGTTAAATTTGGATCCGATGATGCAATTATTCAGTTTAATGAAGGGTTCAAAGGCTGTTTAAAAGTTTTTGATAAAGTGAATATTCAAAATCCCGGGGTTTTACTTTACGGGAAAGAAACATTTAAACAGATGCATAATTCTTGAATCAATACACAATGCACACCCAGAGAGAAAAGAACACACCCCAAAAAATTAAGAGCTAACAGGAAGAAAAAAATTAGTGATTTGATGTCAAAGAAGATGAGTTTTATAAATCAGGTGCATTTTAATTGTGAAGTGTTTTTCATGTAAAGAGATTAGTTTAAAGTTATTTTAGTCGTTTTCTCATAATGAGTTTTTTAATATTTTTCATTACTGCAAAATACAGTACTCAAACATTGACATTTTATACATATGTTTTTCAAACACTTATTCATAGAATAGATTATTTTTTAGATTTTATGTTGAGTAAAATATTTTTTTATATTGCAATAAAGTGAAAATTACACTGAAATTTCAGTGTTCAGAAACTCGAAATACCATAGCTTCCTACGTAAGGTTATATTATCAAAATAATAGTCTATTCCATAGATAAGATAGTATTCCTTATTGTTCCATTTACAAAATGTCAATATATTTGTCTTCTTTCAGTTATCGTGTTAGGGAGAAAGTCTTAATTTTTGCTTATATTTGTATAAAATACTCTTTTGACTGTAAAATTAAAAATCTTTTCTTGGGTACTGATTTTGAAGACCCCTAAGATTATAAAATATGAATTAATAAGCAAAATTCAGGTTAAGTAAGAAAATTGTCTTCGATGGTGTAACTGTCAGCTTAATCATTAATTATGTTATTCAAAATTATTCAAATTTAATTGTAATTTATAAATATGTTGGAATATATTTCATTTGTTTAAATTACATTCGAAAACTTTATTTCATATTTTTCAAAACTAAAAAAAGGTCTTATAATTTCTCAATCGGAGTGTAAAAGTTATTTCGTATTCTAAGTTCTCGAAGCTCAAATACAATAACATATCTCATGAGAGACAGTATGAAATATAAATAAACGTCACGAAAGTAATTAAAACATTGAATACAATCGGTATTTTTCGTTCGAAAAGGTGCTAATTGTATGAAATGTTCTTGTTATTCAAAACTTTTTTTTGTCAAGTTTACGAACAAAACACTTTTGTTGGGTAAATATTTGCTGAACTTAATTAAAAATGTTTTGAAATTGAGAATCTTAAAGAGACACAGTTTTCAATTTATGTTTCGCTGCTATTTTTCAAAATAAATGTGATTAAATAAGTAAACTTATTCATAAAAATAGAATCCATTGTTTGAATAGATAGTGCATTCATTCATTTTTCGGAACTTGTGAGGAATCTTCTAAATTCTCATAAAATATTCCGTGAGGTACCTTATTGTTACAGAACAAAACATGATTCATTTTGTTTCTGTGTCACTTTCCAATAAACGTTATCCTATGTATATTTAAAAATTTAATATTAACGTCATTTCTGTATGTTAAAGATAAAACTTCTGTCTGAAATAAAAAAAAAATTTCTTTAATTCTTCTCTGTAAACATATTACTCAGTCTCCCTAAACGAAGTAATGCTTTTGTGAAAATCCGACGTTAGAATTTATCTTTGTTTGATTGCATTTTTTTTGCCAAATGTTACTTCGTTTCCGATTCAGTTTTTCATTCCGTTACATTATCTTTGTAATAAAAATTTTCAATTAGATGAATTGAAACTTTTAAAAATAAAACACCGTAGAATTTGGTAAACAGAAATTAATCTTCATTTAATTTGGTTCAAAAATTACCAGCTTTTGACGACAGATGACGTTGCTATGGCAAGTTTATGATATCAGTGTGCTGTGTCATCTGATATGGCTCAAAATTAATTTGGCGTCTTTAAAAATGGCGCCTGTGATTCATTGGTTTCAAAATTTGATTAGTGCCGCTTTGAGTTGTCGTTATTGTTTAATGTAGTTATCACTTAAAATCGTCGATGAGTCCTGTTTTCATCATTATGTAGCGATAGCCAAGCAAGTAGTAAAACAATGGGTTGTTTCCTGTGAATATGCTTTTAAGAAACAAAGATGGTCTCATCAGCCAAAAAAGGTTATGTCGACGGTATTTTGAGCTGTAAAAGGGTCATATTCATGGATATAGAAAAAGGAAAAATTATCACTGAGAAGATAAGGTTACTCCATTTCGATTCCCAATATCCTATTTCCCTTTTTGTAGCACGGGTACTTTTTGAACTACACTCGCATTTTCAATCATAAAATCTGAATTTGTGTAAATGTTGGACACGTGTAGTTAAATTTGATTTATTCCGCAATCAGTGGATGATATTTAGGAATCACAATTATCTTATTATCAATCAGTTATTATTCCAAATGAATCAGATAATTAGACGTGAGATAGTTTCCATAGTTAAATTTGAAATTTAAAAAAAAATTCGAAAACATTATTTTTGTTGAGTTTTAACGAGAAAGTTGTTTTACGAACATAACTCGAAATCTGTTTTGATTTTCATCAGCAAGAATTTTTATATTAATATGACAGAATTACCCACATATATGCATTAAAAAGTTATTATCCATACTTAATTTTTATATTCAAAATATTCCAAAAGAGCTTACATGACATTGTTTGTTAGTTTTTATGAATCCCGAATCAACTTTAAACCTTATTCTATTATCAATTAGTTTCGTTAAAGATAATTTTCTATTGTTATAATAAGTTTTGAATGTTACACATTTCATAACAATAAATCGCGCGCGATCACTTATAGTTCCATTTGAAACGATACACAAAAACACAGAAAATAATTTGTGTTAGCCAGAATATTGTTAGTGAATTCTTAGTCTATAATTCTAGAAATGTTTCAATGCAAGTAAAATTAAAAAAAGCATTTTTTTTAAAATCTGACATACAACAGAATGTGATATAAATAAAGACTTTCCAAATTATTACCTTTAAGAAGCAGATTCTAGCGTAATACTTCTTGTCAGGTAAAATGGGTTACAAAATGTCCTATTATGTTTAAAATATGATCCAAAATCTTATTGCAGTACCTTACATAAATATTTTAATTCTGTATTACACATATTCATATTATCCTATTAATTTATTATATACATATTACCATGTTTATTTTTGGATTATATTCAAGTTCTATAGTACTTTTGGGTATTATTCTGCTATCTATTTGGTCATATTCCACGACCATATTATTTATAAATTATGATCTACGGTATTATTGTTTCTTTGTTGTATCATGTATTTAACTCCTGTATTACTTGAAAATTAGTTCTAAATCTAGAAAAATATTTCAAAAATTGAGAATAACTGTATTTTTATACTTGTATGTTATATTTTTTATATTTAATGTATGCTTCATTATTATATTTAATATCCCAATACAGGGTTATTCAAAATAAATAATCGAATTTTATAATGGTATATTTTCATAAATAAACGAAACACAATTATATGTAATATATGAATGCAAAGGGAAATTACGGAAGATTCTTTTATAAGTAATCGATATAACTTTCTTCAGTTTTACGTATAATGTCGATTCGATATGTAAATTCTTGCCAAATACGTTGTGAAGTGTTAGTGATAATTGATTGTACAGCAGCAGAAATCAGTTGTTTAAGTCCACATAAATTTGTGTGTAATGATGGCATATACACTTTACCTTTTACAAACCCGAAGGAGGAAAGGGCTTGAGGCCATATCATAACTTAGATGGCCTGTTGTGTGACATTGAATCGTCTGGTCCACTGCGACCCATCCAGTTACGAAATAGCTCCGTGAAAGCTTCCAAAACAGCTTTCGTGAAATAGCTTCACGAAGAACACACGAGGGTCGCCTATTGTTCCCAATATTTATTACTTTCACATTTTACCTTTATATTCATTCATTACTTATCATTCTGTGTCGTTTATTATTTTGAAAATATGGAATTTTGAAATCGGATGATTCATTTTGAATAACCATGTATTTTAAATACGATTCTGTAATTTTAAAAATTCATTATGCTCTTTTGCTTTTTTAGTGCGATAAATCATTAAAAATTATGAAAATTTATGAAGTTTGGTATTGAACCTATTTACTGCCAAAATAGGTTCCAAATTCATAAAATTATTAGTTATTATTTTTACGTGACATCACGCACTTCCATATTTGGAAGCCTAGAATGCAAAAAGCACTATTGACCCGTTACCAAAACAAGCACATGAGGCCAGTAACTCGGAGACGAGTCCTTTAATGTATTTTTAAGGTTGTGTTTGCTTTTCTACCAGCTGCATGTCTTCAAGTCTCGGCGAAAAAATTGATGAGTGACAATAAACCGTCTGCTTTTCCTTAGAAAAGGAAAGGAGTTCTGAAAGTAAGCATAACTAAAACAAATACAAGTGTTGACGTATGCCTGGTTTTCTAATAGAATTTTGGCAGGTGTTTTAACTGCGGGTGATTGTTGAGGCTTTGCAGATTATTTGATGTGCTTGATTGTTTGCTTTTTATGAGCGGTTTTTCAAATATTCTTTTAACGAGGGGTGACACAGAAAATACCTTGAGAAATGGAACTTTTAAAAGTTTTATTCAGATTTTGAAGTGAAAGTAAAAAAAAAAAAAACTGGCTTTAAGTAATAAAATGGCATGCAATTCTAGAGCCCAGTTACGAGAACGAAAATAAGTGAAGAACATGTGTTATATACATATCGAAATCCATGTTTTATAATTAATTTTATTAGATACTGTGCTTTTAATGTAAAAGAATTTCGTTCACATTTTTGAGAAAACTACGCTATCAAAAATGAATTTTTTTTGGGATTACCAAAGAACTACAATTTCAATTTCTTAATAATACATCGTTTGCAAATATTTTCAAAATGTTTTTGCAAAATTTTTATTTTCAACATATTGCCAATGAAAACATTTATTTTCTGTTTCGTTGTGTTTATATTAAACTAAATATATTAACAGTTAAAATATATTCAGAAAATAGTAAAATACAATTACTTGATTTGGTTGGAACAATCAAGTCTTTCATTGAATGCAAAATAATGAAAATCTTCAATTGATAAAAATCTATCTTCTATTTTAATAGAGTGAAACATAATACATGCAAATGATGTATAACAAATATATATTAATATTTATCATATAATCTAATGTAATAATTTAAGTACTTTAAAAAAAATGTGAAATCTCTTTCAAAAGGTTGATAAATATTGTTTATTTCATTCCCAAGTAATTTTTTAAATGAACATTTTTGAATTCTAAGAATAGTAATCATATTTAATAAACTCGTGTATATCTTCTAAAAATACCTTCAAAAGATTTTAAAAAGATTGCATGCAACTTAAAGAAAATGTTTCATTAAATACTAAACATTACATATGCTTAAGAAGTTGTTGGAACAATGTGTATTATATTTCCATAAAAATAAAGAAAGCGTTCAAAATGTAAAACTAGAAAGTTCGAATCCTTTACCTTATAAACTGCTGTTAATCCTTCAAAATTTTCAAAGTAAATCGTGATTTAAGTATGCTAAATGTGGTGCATATTAAGTGTAATATAAGTGCGAACAAATTAACCAATTTTGTATTGGATTTGTGGTATTTGTGTATGTATAAACTTTATATCTCATAAATTCCTTTCTTGTTACTTATTGTATTAAAACTACCCAAGTGAAAGTTTGAGATAATTTGAATTTTAAGTATCGTGATTAAATATTTATGGATTTACCTGTCGATTACCGAAAAGTTATTGAATACATCATGATATTTAGAATAAAGAAACAAGTTGCTAAGTGCCACGCCAATAAACTTCGAAGACTTCTTTTCATTTAACCAGACCCTTTATCACTTTCTCAAATACTTCAAATTTATTTGCCATTACAATACAGAAAGGTGCGGTTTGATGCCGAAAATAAAACTGGCTATTCACTTATTCTGAACCAGATCACAATCGATATAATTACACATTGTATTCGAATTCTCCAGAGTCCTATAAAACCGATAAATCAAATACGGAACCCTAATTCCGGTAATTTTGATTCTACAAAAGAAAAAAAAGTTTCGGATATGGTCGTTTTGGAATAAAAGAGATAGCGAAGGGTAAGAATTGTGGGGAGTGAAATTTTTATTTGAATTCTCTTCGAAGAATTAGTTCTTATAATAATATTTTTTTGAGTGAAAGAGACTTAAGAATATCCTATTTTGAACCAAATAGAAG
>BMAW01090199.1:58559-121524 GCA_019974015.1 Nephila pilipes | reverse complement strand
GTGCGACGTTAATACACACTCATACTCGTGTTGCTTCTCTGTGCGACATTAATTAAAACAAATCAATTAATTAGAGAATAGCATATTTTTTCACACTGCTGCTTTCTATCTCAATCAGTCCCTTATGTTTAGTGTGAAATGTGTTCAAAGTTTCGTCTGCTGTACTGGAATTCCAAATGGCCTTTAAATTATACATATCCCGAAATAAGTAATGTATTTTTGGAATATTCCTAAATTTTCAGAACAGTGCATCAAAAACGGATGTATGTGCTACAATATGTGTTGTACATTCTGTATCATCAGACTCGAACCCACGACTCGACGGAAATGACGCCGGCCACGAGATCGCGACCATGACTATTTGTCTTCAGCGGTCACTAGCCGAATTCAAGGACTAGCATGAACCATAACACACATTTTATTAACTGATCATTCAATCAAAAATGGTTGTTTAACATGGAATATTGCCTACTTCTCCGATCTTTCGTTTGGGGCATCTTAACTAATGCATTATAATGAACGTGTTATTAGCGTTGTCCTTGACCAAGAATCAAATAGTTTGCATAAGATAAGGTGAAAATTGCTATGTGTAATACCATTAAGACGTATATATCCAATATTAAATATTTAATATTATAGATTTAATTAAATAGGATTTAGGGCGCGGCAGCGTTTGAAATTCTAGTGAAGGGAATTTTACATTAGGTTTGCATGTTATTCAAGAATATCGGAGAGATGTTTGAAATGAAGGAGGAATTTTTATGCACCTTGTTTGAACACAATAAAACACGTATTTCGGAGAATAACTTTATTTCCAAACAAACAATTATTTAAATTTTAATTTTTTGCAATATATTTCAATATTTTAAAACTGCTATAAATCTACAAATTTTAATTTTTTTCACAATATTTTTTTCTCAATTTCTTCTAGATGTGTTACTGACATAGTGGACGTAGCTTAAACTGCACTAGTGTTATAGTTGTAATTTTACAAATATTTTTCTATCGGACTCTATGAAAAATAGTAAAATACTGTTACATCTAATTTTGTGAATCTTTAAAATATAACTGTGTATCTAAATCCTTATTTCACACATAGAATTATAGAAAACATTACCCCAAACTACATGAAAAAAACATCGAGACCTTACATTGATTCCAAAAAAAAAAAATGCCCTAGCAAGTACAAGACCGTCATAAAAAAACAAAAGTAGAGAAAAAGCCGTTTAAAGTTTTGAAAGTCAATGAAATGATTTAGCTTATTGTGAAAGATAATTTAAATAACTCATTAAACAAATGTAGCTAGAAGTATGAAATGTTGTAAATATGTTTAGAAATATATATTTATACAATTAAAATAAGGTAATAAATTGTTTTTCGACATTTTGTTCATTTTCTGAGGGTTCTACCTCCCCTTATGAACTTCAAGTCGTTGACCGTGACCACTGTAATCTTGTGGTTATGATCACGTAGTCGAGGTCGACGTTGTTTCCATCGAATAATAATTCGAGTCGAACCCCGAAGCCATTGAAGACCTTCCGTGTAGAGGGGATGACGCACGTCGAGGCTCCAAGTCCTCTCGTGTAAAATCGGAGAGTGAGGTTCCACCTGAGATGTCGTCCTCGTCATTTGACCGAGGCTCAGAATTAAAAGAATTGTAGCCAGTAGCCCTCATGTTGCTTCCAACTGTGACGTTAATGAACAATCAATCAATCAAGTCGTGGATATTATAGGGAAGATGCTGATTCGAGCTTTGATTGCACGATAACCCTTCTTATAGAATAATAAATGATATTGCGCTTTGAATCCAATTTGACTTAGAAGCCATCTCGTTGCGTGATGTAAAATTGTATTTTTATGAAGAATATTTTATACACCATAAGTCAGTGAACGTAAAAAAAAAATCCCAGGAAATTTAATAAATTTATTCAAGTTAAAATATATATGTAGTACTTACAGCTTTACACATTTTTACACATTTAGATTATGGTGTATTCACATCGAAAAAAATGATTAAGCCGAATAATAAAGTAATTACTTTATTTTTGATAAAACCACTCCCACGGAAGTAGATAAAAACTGTTACATTGATCTCTTTCTTACTATTGCTGGAAATATTGCTAATGCAACGTTAAATACTGTCTGTATCGTCTTGATAAGTAATAAATTGTCATTACAAGGTCATAAATTGACGACTATTTCAAAGCACGTCTTTCATAATGCTTCTCGATTCCGTCGCATTGACCGCGGCGGAGAAAATTACAATGAAAGATATTTTTACCCCGATAGGGTTGAAAGACTTCTTCTTTGTTTTCTGTTGGAGAAAAAAAATCAATAATCAGCTTTTCAGCTACTAAGAGCTGATGAATTGCTGCTCCTACACCAGTTATTACTCACGAACGGTGCAATGAGCCAGTCAACGTCTTCCGGAGACAAGTCCAAAAAATACTTGCACTGGAGTTGTTGATGGATTGGTTAATTGCACGCTTTCGGTTCCATTGTTCTCCTTATGGACTTCCTCGGCGTAACTTTAAAAGACTTCGGAGCATTGTGTTATTAGGTTTTTGATGAAAACAAATTTGATTTAGTTCAATCGCAGCCTTATTTTCGGACGTGTAAATCGTTGCTTAGTTTATTTGTCACACCTTATTTCCAGCGAATTACGACCCGTGTGGTGACCGTGAATGACATAAAAGTCCTACTGTAACTCATGCATGTCATAATAGGTGACTAAAATGGGTACCCAGCGTCTGGGGGTATAGCCGGGCACCCTGCCCCTGGGGATTATATCAGGGGACCTCGGGGACTTCTTTAGGTAAGTATGCGCGTCATGACCCCGAAGTAACCTGGTGATCTTTTTCTTTCCTACGGGGTTTACTGTCTTTGGTAAACACGAGTGACACACTTCCGGGTTACCCTAGCGATCCTTCTCTATTTTCGATCATCCTCCTTGTCAACCAATTTTTGTCTTTTTCACGTCTATATCATATTTAAATCTTGTTTGGCGCAGCATAGCCACATCTGCTCTTGCGCCGATAACCTTTACATTCACTCCCTCACTCACGTTGGTAAACACGGGTACAAGACTTCTGGCTATTCCAGCGATCCTTCTCTGTTTTCGACTGTCCTCCTCGTCAACCATTTTTTGTCTTTTTTTTTCAATTATTTCACATATTTAGATCACAGCTTTTTGGCCCAGCATGCCCGCGTTTGGCTGTTGCTTCTTGTAAATACTAGCAATCACTCGTTTGTCTTTTCAATTGCTCTCGCGTTTAGATCACAGCTTTACCTTTCTTTGCACTGCAAGGCTATGTCAGGTTCTATACTAGATAGCCCACTCGTCTTTTTTAGATATCTAGATCACTTCTTTTAATTGTTTGGCGCAGCAAAGCCACATTTGGCCGTTGCATCATTAAACTCGACCATCACTCCCTATTTTCGACCCTCCTTCTTGTAAACCAATTTTTATCCCCCCCTTTCCCCCCGAACATCTAGATCACAATAACACCTTGTTTGGCACAATCACAGACACAACGCTACTCTTGGGCCATTGTACTCCACTATCACTCATTCACATTCGCTTGCTGCCAACTCGAGCATCATTCAAATGCAGATTTGGCAGCAAATGGCTGTCATATGAAAAGTAATCTATGAATTGGTGTCAAATTTGATTTGGCGATGTTTAACAGATTTCGCTACACGACGGTTAAGGCATAACGCCAATGTGCTTTAGATATGCCATTCGGATACTTTTTAAATCATCCTCGTGTAGTTTGGTTGAGAACTCGTCAGTATCCGCCTTGTAGCCGGGGCTGATACACATTAAATGTCTTGAAGCTCAGTGACCATACGTTGGTGTGATGTGGAAGATAGGAGAGGGAGTGCAAGCATGGGTGTCGTCCTCGTCACTTGACTGAGGTTTTAAAATATCGATGTTAAAAAAACCCAATCTATTCCAAAATTCGTTACTTCGTCGGTCTTCGCCACATTTTTCAAATGAACTCTTTAACAAAGCTGAAACAAAGGTTTGGGAGAGAATTTATGGCAAAATATTTATTAGTTTCGATTAAAACAAATTTTAAGTTAATCAAATGGAATACACCTAATTACGTTTCAGTTTAATGCATATGAATAATAGCTGTGTAATAAATCAGAAGAGTTAATTGAATTTATTTTAATGTAATTTGCTTTTAATACTGGGGAAAAATTCAATTTTTTATTTTCTTATCATTTGAAAGAATTACTTTTTTTTAAACTTAGAATATAAGTGTTCTTAAAATGTTGAAAGATAAATCTCCTGACTAAATTTTTCATCTTGAAGAATTCCAAATTAGGTTCATGTATTTGAATGAATTCTAATCTATTTTTTTTAAAATAAAAACACGTATAAATTATTATTTATTTTATTTATTTAAATTTTGCAAAGCTCTTGATTAAAATCATTTAAATTAATAAATTTAGAATATTTATCTAAAATTATGAATAAAAAGCAATTTATGCGTTAAAACTATGAAAAATTAACAGGTTCTCAAAAAATAAGTCTTGCATTAAAAAGAAATACTTTTATGACAAGATTATTTTTTGTATCTAGTCATATGTAGGATACTTATTAAACGAGTCTAAAGTAGAATTAAGAGGGGTATTTATAAAAAGATTTAATATTGATTTCGTATTTCAATTTGAGAAAAATACTGCGCATTGAAATGGAATTAAAGTTTCGTTAAAATTTTTGCTCGTTTTATATTTAAAATTGCATTAATCTCTATTAATAATACATATTTTTTAAAAATCTTTTTTCGTAGAATCCCAAAAAAATACGTAAAAGATCGATGCCACATTTTATAAGATTTTGAAATTAAATTTCTTCGATTATTTTTCAAAGATTTAATTTCTCTCAAAAACTCATCGTGACTAAAAACGCGTGTGAGATTCACACTTTGCGGTATCAAGTATAGGTATTGCCTAATTTCATTACTTCATATTTTCATTAAAATAACATACCTTATTAGCTCAAGATTTAATTTGATGCAAACAAAATTAATTTTTGTCATACTCTTGAGTTTAAACGTAGACCGATCTGAAGATAATTTCGCTTTTACTATTCTATCTTTCTGCCAGTTTTCATTTTCTACTCAATTGATTGAATCGCTGTATTTTTATATATTGATTGTACAAAGACGTTTGTTAATTGTTACTAAACCTCGTATTTTATAGTTGGTGGGTCTGTTCTTCCAAGTTTCTGATTCTAAAGAATTACATGCCTACGAATCATGGCTTGTCGGATTTTATAAACCTGCTCGAGTAGCGAGTCAACGATGTCTAAATCGTCAGCCAAAAGTCCTCTACGTTGGTGGTGTAGTTGGGAAGGTGCGCTTCCAGTTCAGATTTTACCCTAACCTTGTTAGATGACTGGGTGCATGAGTATCAGTCCCACTGGGCCATGCATGTCGTAAGATTGACTAACAATGGGCCATGTAGCATTGCATCTGTGATCTCCTATGAAATAATCTTAGACAAAATTGGGCTTTTTGTCCTTTACTTTTATTATACCATTTTGTATTCTAAGCATCCTTCATGCATTTATTGTGTCTTTGAAAATTATTTGTCTAAATGCATGATTAATGATTGTATGAATTTGTAACAAATATTTTTCTTTGTTCAAAATGAGAAATTATTAATGTAATTTGTTTGAGATATAAGCGTTTGTGAGCTATTGTATAAACTTTCTGCAATTTTTCCCTTAACTTATATTTTGCCTGAAAATACTTTGTACCTTTGTTTGAAGTTATGTCTATTATCTCTGTTTGAACAAATTGCTGAAAAATACCATGTAAAAACTTGTTTTATCAATCAATGTTGTACTGGGTGAAGACACCCTGAGGATTGTGGCTCTAAAACCTGGGTGGAGTTTGACCTTCTGGGTGACTTGTTGGACACAACCTCATGTTTGGCAAGTGAGTTCATAAACAATCAATCAATTCAAGACCACTAAGAGATAGGTTGAGGAAGAGGCAATGTACATTGCATTTAATGATCTATGTGAAAGTTCAGAGTTATACTGTGCAATGGCTGCAGTATGACCATGGGTTGAGATTATGTGTTCTGTCGCAAGTGACAGTTGCTGCTGTCTAACGTCGACCAAATAAATGAAGAACATTGTTCTAGTTTATCGACTATATTCATTGTTGTACACAATCTTACTAATTTAGAATTATATAATTTGTTGTGACTAAAATATTTATTAAGGACTGAAGATGGGCCAAGTTTTGTGAACTGAACGTAATTTATAAGGAAATTTTATTTATTTTGTCATAGCGGATTCCTACTTTGTCTTGATTTAATCCAATTTAAATTTCACATAGAACAGGTTTGTTTTATATCGCTTAAATTAATTTATTATGATGTCGCAAACAATTAATTTAGAAGAATAAAAATTAAATTTCGCAAAATTAAATTTTGTACCAGAAAGATAGAAGACTCCTCTGTGATCTGAGATAGTCTCGCATAAAATATTAGCGCCCTCTGTTCTCTAGTTTTAAGACATTTAAATCGCTGAACATTTAAGTAGTTGTGCAACGCCTGCCTTGTAATCTGTTTTAAGTATTCTTTGTTGCTGAATCCAAACAGACTAGATAACAAAATACACAATTTGATGAAGAGAATCCAAACATGCATTAATTCAAATTATTAATCCCAAGGGTATAATATGCAGAATTACTTTCAATTTATTATCTAGAATGTCTGTAATCTGAAGGTTCAATGCCACGTTATAGATTATCTTTATACAAGTACTCGGTGAAAATGTAAGCATCTGGTACTGATTGTTAACTGGAGCGACATTCCAACCACTCGTTTCTAGGAAGATTACTTTTAACAAGGGTGGTTAAACTGGGGAGTGTTGCCAAACGGCGCATTGGATGATTTCAATGGCGCTTTAATGACTTGAGGAGAGCTATCAGTATGTGTTACTTTGAAGATATAGTTTTATGAGAGCGGCTGTGTGTTTCTGTTTGTGTGATCACGGATTGTGATATCTTTTATTCTTTCATACTACATGTTAGAGTTTTGTATTTTCTATAATTTAAATTCTTTATTTATATTGTAAATAAGATATTTAAAAGTAGAATTGATAGTATTAATTTTTCTAAACTATGTAAAAGGTTATTAGTTATAGTATCATCAGGAAACTATATTTTCACATTTTGGTAACTGCGGTATTCTATGGTCGGTTCTGGATTCATACGATAATTTTCGTTCAGTAGACGGTTCGATCCTTTACACTTCAAAGACCCGCTGTGTAACTGACTTAAAAATGTTAAATCTGTTATCTAAAGTCCTCCCTTTAGCGTGGTGTGGAAGTTGGGGAGATTAGTGCCAGCTGAGAGAAGTGTCGTCCCTGTCATTTGACCGAGGTTCAAATGACGAGATCCTGCCGCCCTCGTGTTGTTTCTATTTGATTTACAATGAAACCAAACTAAAAGTGCATTGTTTGCGAAAGTATTTATTCATTAACGGAAGACATTTTGTTAATCTTATAAACAAAACAAAATAAACTGCACTAGATTCAGATAAAAAGGAAATGGTTCTAGGTCTGAGTTATGAAAAGAATATGCGACTAGGAAAATGAATAATAGGAGACGCAATATGCAACATGAAGTTCCGCAAGGAGACTAACCTGAAGAGATATTTCGTAGTGTAAACCAGTAACCAGGGTCTCTTCAGAGTACCAACCTTGTTTGAAACGTGTCAAAATTTAAGTCGACCAGAAACAGAGCTGAGTTATCGAGGTTGAGAAGTCGTTTTGTAGTTTGTTTAAAATGGAAACCGAGTTTCAGGAACGATAAACATTGTTTTTAATGGGTAAAACACCGCAAGCGAAATAATGATTGAAAATGTTACCCGACTTTGTCTATCAAAAGCAACGATTTGCTGGTAGTTTGCCGAGTTTAAACGTGGTCAGCCTGATACACAAATGACGCGAAGCCGGTAGACCTGTAAAGCGTTACACTGGAAAATGAGTGAAGGACAAAAATTATAATGAAAGATCGTAGCGAAGCCCGTGAGATTGCTGGAGATGGATATCGCATGTATGTATTTACTGGTGGTTTGAAGTGAAGTGAAAAGGTTTTTCAAGTGGTGCCGATTGCTTTGATGGAACAAAACAGCAACGGAGTCGATGATCTGTGCTGTTTATCGCTACTTACTTCCGCAACAGATTTCTTGCGTCGTTATGACCATGGACGAAACATGATGTTATCATACCCAGAGTCGAAGCGGCGTCATTTGAGTGGCGCACAGCTGGCGAAAGCTGTCTGAAAACGCAGCAGTCAGCTGGCAAAGCCATGGCGTCAGTTTGGGATACGCATGGCGCGATTTATCAATTTCTGGTGCTGCAACCGATCAACAGTGATTATTATATTGACTTGCTGTGTTTGAAGGAGGAAATGCAAAAACTGACCGCACAGTCTCTGGGACTTATTTATGTGTTATATGACAATTCAATTTGTAGATTTGGTCTGCAAAATTTTATATCCTGTAAATATATTTTACGACAATTGAAAAGTTAATTATTCATATAAGCATTTATTAAAAGATTACTAAATATACAGGACTCCTGGCAAGTAGAGAGACTAGACAAAATCCAGGTTTTAAGCCAATTTCTCTCAAAGTTAACTACTGTGGTTCAGTTATCTTCTACTGAACAAGACTCTTGGCAGCTATAGCAATCTATCATGAAGAGCTGAACCTTTGTGCAAGAGATCGTGCCTGACTATTGTAGATTAATGTTTCATTTAAGTGGCAATTCAATTTAAATGGGCTAAGTTCCGTTTTCCCTGAGCTAAAAAGATTCTACCTCTATCTCTAATTACTTCTCCTAACTATGAACGTAAAACGGTATGAAAGTGGGAGCGAGACCTCGTCGGTCAAAATATTGGCGGTCTGTATGCAAAAAGGTTAGTCACCCATGCTCTAAACAGGTCTGTCAGCTTTCGATATAAGTTCGTATATGTCAGCTACGACTATCTCACAAATCATCTTATTCTCTAACAATTAACTTCAACTTCTAACTTGAATTCAATTTAGCTGCTTATATACTACAGTGTCATTCAATTCAATGCAGTCTTATTCAACTAATTTGTTTCATCTCGATTTTCATTCGATTCGAGTCTAGATTTTATTTTATTTGGAATTCAATTTTATAAAAGATTCTAAGTTTAGACGCACTTTCTTCATTTAATTTGCAGCTATCAATAGTCTACTTAAATATTAGTCAGTAAGTTCAAAATTCCAATTAAAGATCGTGAGAAGGAGAAAACACTTTATTATTTATTAGAGAATAGTAAAATTCCTTTGCTAACTAAAGATGCCTCCTAACTCGGTGAATGTCATCACTTATATTCTAATGATAAAGTTTTAGCTTATCGATCACTGTTCCTATTCAACATTTATCGATTATCGATTGATTCTCTATTATTTTAACTAGGAGTGTTTCCACACAAACGATTGATTACGATGATTTAATCAATTTACAGATATCTAATCGGCTTGTCATTATCCCTCTAGCACATTTTCTTTCTTCATTTCATTCTACTATATCAGGGCCGCGGTAGCCTATGGATAAAGTCGTGGACTAGCGGCTAGCGGTTTTCGTTCAGGCGCGGAAGGTTCGATTCTTGGCCGCGAAGACCCGCATCGAGCCGCAGGGCTGATGCTCGTAAATCTGTAAATCGCTCCAACGCGTTGAATTGTGTAGGTGGATGTTAGGAGGGGGTGCCAGCTCAGATGTCGTCCCTCGTCACTACCATGGTTAAAATGACGAGTCCGTCCAGTTATGCCCTCGTGTTGCTTCTCGCTGCGACGTTAATAAAACTAAACTAAACTAATCGACTATATATCACTATCTCCAATGTCAATGCTCATTTGTATCTTCATCTAGAATAATCATGTTTCATTTGGGTTGGGAAGAAATGGTAATTTTGCAAATTAAATTTACTCTAAAGTCCCTGAGGGAAGAGGACACAGAAGTAGCCTTAGCGTCACATGTTAGAATTAAGAAAAATCATGTACAGCCTAACGTTATAATTGTATCTGTTCTTCAATATAAATTTTAGATGTTTTATAGTTCGATTTTATGTAATGAATTTTATGAAAATTAGAAATATATGAAAATTGCTAAAACCGACACACAAATACAACGACAAACTACCTAAAATAAACATCAGTATGAATACACTATGAAAAACCTCTTTTCGATAGAACATGAGTTTGATCTGCACAAAAGGCGCAATTGGTTTCTTGTATTGCTATGTTTAGTTATAGTATGTAAGATGATTCTCTTCAATTAGGTGTTTCATCACAATGTCTGCTTTTGGTATAAATGTACGCATGTCAAACTTCTCTCAGACGTTCTTAATCGATTGAAGCCAGATTTTCTATTGAACTTGATAAATAATATATCTTCAGTCTGAGATCCTAGTTCATTGAGAATTTGACGCGTATTGCAGAAATATAGTCTCTATCCCAGAAATAATCTCAATAGTGTTTCAAATGGTTTTTCATTTGTTGACTTATCATACTAAATGTTTGTAATAATTTTCGAGTTAGTTATAAATGAAAGTTAAACTACTTCATAAAATTAATTAGTTTTCATTCATTGCATGTATAATTTTAAAACTGTCTAGACATAGTTGTGGCATATCTGCAGCTCTAGAATCCATATGGTTGTTCAGATAATGAATTTTTATGCGAAATTTTATTTCTGTGCTATGAGCGTCTGTGATTGATTATTTAGGCTCCACGTCTACTCGATTTTGATTTTTGAGAATTTTACAATCATCCTCAAATTCTACTATTTTATCTGTAAAGGCAGAAATGTGCATCCGAAAGAACCAATTATGAGTGAAGTATTCGATGTAATTATATTTTCCTCTATTTTAAAAGGTTTTAGAATATTGTTAAGACTGGAAAAGCTCAAAATCATTAAATCATTAAAGCAAAGTAAAATATTTGAATATACCAAGTGATTAATTCTACAGAAACCTGCATTAATTTTGCTTTGCTCATTTGAATTCTATTGACATACAAAGATTCGAGGCATTAGTAAAAATTCAATAGATTGACATTTTGACATCAAAATGTCTTGATAGGAGTGTTCGTACATCCAGTGACTTATGAACTAAATTTCAGGTGCATGATATCTCTATTGAAAAATTTCCTTCGATATATTCTCATATGTATATTTTATATTTTGTCATGATAGGTTATTAATTGTACCAGATTTAATGTTAGAAAATTAAAATTTCCCATTTCATTTCTTCTTTTGCTTTCTGTTTATAACCGAAAACTTTATGTACATAAATGTTGGTGATGTAGATGCATGTTGATTCTATAAAGAAATTATTATTCAGTTATCATTCTCTGCATTTCGTTGATTTAGGGCACAGCGACTAGTGGAAGGGTCGTGGACTAGCAGGCGGCGGATTTCGTTCATGTCATGGTTGATCTTGGCGCCAAAGACCCGCGTGCGGGCTGCAGCATTTAAATCTGTTCGGGGCCCAAACGTCCTCCCAGTTGTGGTGTGGATGTTGTGAGAGGGGTGCCAGCCTCAGGTGTCATCCTCTCGTCTGTGGTTACAAAGTTACGTGGTCCGTCAGTCATAGCCCTCGTGTTTTGTAAGATGCGACTATAAAACTAAACTAAACCGTTTGATGTTACACCTTACTAAAAATTAGAAAATTATGTCACTTTTCCTTGTTCTGTCCAACATTGAAATAAACTCCAGTGTGCTAATCTTCCTCAAAAATGTTTGAATACCAGGAAACCTGATAAAAGCATTTGCCGATGAAGTATACGACAAGGAAAAGAGGAAAATGAAAAGGCGTTGTCAGACTACAATGACGTGATTTTACTTTATAGTAAGTAGTACAATATTAAATAAGACAAACTTTTAAAAGTCTTTTAAAAGTTTGTCTTCTAAACATATTCTTTAGTGGGAGAATAAAATAGCAGTGAGGAGAATTTGTTTTCCTCCAAAGAATGCTCAAAACTGTGAGTTTACAGTCTACTTGAACTCGCAATCTCTAACATTCCAGTATTGTTATAGATTCTGAGCTCGTTCGTTTATGAGGCGACTCATTAGATAAGAATTTCTCCCAGGAAGAAAGAGGGAGAAAAGCTGACGTCAATTTGTTGCACGCAAAGTTACAATGGACATAATCAGCTTTTGACAGAGTTAGAATATGAATCAAGATTGTCATTTATGAAGTATAACTAGAATATAAGTAAATCAAGTAAATATTTGTTTGTAGTACAGGATCTCTCAGACTAACAAGAACCATGAACGATCATGAAAATAAATAGTTCATTTCCATTTTCAAATGCTAACGAAGAAAGTAAAACTAGTTTATTTCATTTAATTAAAAGACTACACAATAATCATTTTAAAAATTAGATTACAAGACAGTGAAAAATTGTGATTTTTGTACAATATTGATATTTTAATATTTCATTGGACTATAATGGTTTCTTTATGAAGATTTTGTTTTCCTCGTAATAATGATTTGAAGTCTATATTTACAATTAGTTACCATTTTAAAGAAAACCATTCCAATATGGTTCCACTTTAGCTCTTCTAGAAAGGATAGTTCTGCATATAGTGAACAAAAAATACTTTTTATCTTCGTAATACCTAAATTTTATGAAATAATTTTTACATGCAAAAAAATTTCTAAAATTACAAAATCCTATGATTTTTTTCAAAGAAAATATACAATAATATCATAAAAAAATTTATTCGCTATTTTTATGCATTGTTTTCTATATCAGGAGTAAAATAATAATGTGTATATTTATAGAACATTTTTTTTAAAAATGGTACCTGAATGAAAATATATTTCAAAAATCATGTCCGTACTCAACTCAAAGGGAAAGAAAGATTTCTGACTAATAAAAATTCTTTTATAATTTAAAGTGATTGATTAAAATATTATTATTAGGCACTATTAAAAACCTAAGATCTACGAAAAATTTTGAAACAAATGTCACACAAAAGAAAGTATCTTAAATTCTGTACTTTATTTTCTCCTGCATGTTCTTAACCCTTAACTATTTCCATAAAAATAATAACGTTATTAAAAGTCTCACAAATTAAATACTTTTACTTCTAACGACATTAAATAATTCTAAATAATTTAATGTTAAAAATTTAAGTTATAAAAAGCGTTTTGAAAATATTTCAATCTGTAGAGATTTTACTATGAATTTGCATTTAAGTAAATCGAATTTTAAATGTTTCCTTTGTTTTAATTCAATTTAATCTTCAGTCGTAATAGCATAATCCGCTCCCATTCAATGCTAGATAATGCAAATTAGTTTGTGTACGCATTTATTACTCGCATTTTACGCTGTGCTTTACAATCAGTTACATCTGTAACGGCTGTCATCCCCATTACTTAATTAAATCTGTCTCTGTTACCCTCTATATATGACAGTTCTAATTCAATCCACTTTATCATCGACGCGAATTTATTTTTCCGATGTTTTTGTATTTGATTTATTTTAGCGTACTTAGAACGTTTTTTTTTTTAAAAAAAAAGAGATCGATATTTTTAATTGAAAAATACGTGAGGGAAATTATTAAAACAATTTTAATTTGTAATGCGACAAAGAGAAAAATACTCGAAGTTTAAATATGTATTAAATCAACTCTCTCTCTCTCTCTTTATATATATATATATATATATATATATATATATATATATATATATATATATATATATATATATAGAGAGAGAGAGAGAGAGAGAGAGAGAGAGAGAGTACTACTGGAGAAAATATATTTTTAATTCGATGATGAGATTTTTCCATTTTTGTTTAAATATTTTATTTCTACTTTTGACGAATTGAGTATAGATTAGTTGATTAGTTTTCTTGCTCAACATTTGAATAAACTAATTATATTCTTCTATAAATTAAGAATAAAATTTCCCGTTTACTTGAAATGTACATCTTGTCTGACCATGTATGTTTGATTATTACTGAGCTCAGGTGTCCTCCTCGTCACTTGACCGAGGTTCAAAATTAGGAGGTCCGTTGCCAGTAGCCTTCGTGCTTCTTTTAGTGCGATGTTAATAAAACTAATCAATCGATTATCACTGAAGTGCGCTTGCGTCAATTAAATCTTAGAAGTGCTAAGTCAGGAGGCAGTGAAGTTGGGAAGATACTTTTCAATTTCAAATCTAATAAAAAACAATAGAATTGTATTAAAAAATATTTAATCCAATTAAACCTAATATATTACTAAAACCATCCTTTGTAGAGATTAATAATTTTAGTTTATTCGGTTTTTTTTTATTAATATTTGGTTATCTTGCATTTTACTACATATATCCTTTGCCTTCCCTGCATCCGAGCAATTTCCCACAGAGTAAGAGTAATATGTGGCCTATTTGAATTATTTATTATTTCTTTAACGCTTAAATTAGAAACAATTCAAAAGGCTATTGGATGACGTGATCTCGTTATTTTGACACAAGTTCAGTTAATGAGGACGACACCTCAGTTGGCATCCCAATGTCCTTTCTTCCCCATTTTCACACAGAGTGGCCACAGCAGCTTCGTGTTTCTGATCGCGGACTTAAGACTGGCGTCTTGTCGAGTTGTGGGTTCGAGTCCCGGTGGCAAGTCCTGTCGTTGGTGTGGTGTGGAAGTTTGGAGAGGGAGGGTCCAGTTCAGGTGTCATCCTCGTCTCTGGACCGAGACTCAAAATTTCGAGTTCCGTCACCAATAGCCCTCATGTTGCCTCTCAGTGCGATGAAAATAAGAAATTACAATTGCATGAGTCTCAACAGATTTAACGCTTATATCAACCTCGTTACTTGCAGAGTCCTTAGTAGAATCTGTACTCGAACCCACGACTTGACTGAAACAGGGCTGGCTTTTACTCCCCATGATCACTCAGCTATTGCAGCCGTTTGGATCAGTAACGGAAGAAAATGGATTAATTTTGATAACCGATAATATATTCTATGCTTAACCGGAATTGAAACTGTAGAAAAGTGGGATACCACGTGACATGGTGGTGGTACCAGAGCTCTTCTCGTGATATGTAGTCAAACTGAATCTTGTTGTTTCTTTATAGCATATAAATTACAGGTCATTTTTGGATTTGTTACATTATTAGAGGCCTGATACTGAGATAAATAAAGTAATTTGATATGTCTTTTTAAATTCCTACTATTAGCTCACACTCTCTCTATATATATCTTGTTCAAATTTTTTCAATCGTTAATAAAATATTTTTTTATTTACCCACTCAAGTTCAAATACATTTTTTTAAACTTGTACTGGATGACATTTGATGTTAGTACAGTTTCTTCCAAATATTAATTCATTTAATTAAATTTAATTGTTGAAAAGGCAGTTTAGCCCAACCACTTTGCGTGATTTCAAAAATTGCCAAACTTGGCGGTTTTTTTTTTTTTTGGCTGAATGCTAACTCCACGAAGCGAACCAGGGTGGCCACATTTGGCAAAATACCTTAATAAAAAATAATTTGGCAAATAACTTAATAAAAAGTAACTAGAATAAAAAATTTCTTTGTTGACCTAAGTAGTAATTGAGTTTAAAAAAATATATATATGACTTGTTTATGTGAATATCTCACAGTGACCTTATTTTTGTCTCTTGGAAACTGAGACGTTTGGGTTATTCGCGATTTTCTCTTCAATAACCTATGGGACTTTTATCAATTTCAATTACATAAAATTACAATTTTATACTCAAACAAAATGAAACATGACTCTGTAAATTAGATGAAGATTGAAGTGTAGTGAAATAATTTAGATAGGATACATATATAAAGGAAATAAAATTATGAAGGGAGATAGAAGTAATAGAGGTGATCGGAAATGAAGGGAGATAGAGGCTAACGACTTGTTGTTATAGAATTGTTGTTGAGATTGAAATTCTTCTGTTAGTTTTGTGGATTGAAGAGAGTTTCAATAAAAGTATTAAGCTACATAATTATAGTTGAAAAGAATTGTGGAATAGAAAGTGATCGAGAAATACAGATTCCTTATTTAAATCATAAATGAAGATTGTGAATTAGGTTAAGGTTAGAGAGAGCGATATTATATATATATATATATATTCTACAATGATAACATAGCATTCTGTTTTGTGCTTTGTATTTCTTCAATTGGAGTTTAGTAGTTTTTGACTAACATATTACATTGAGATACTGCACAAGAGTTAGGTAATGAAGAGCAGAGTCACGCAAAACAGCTTTACCATTTTCATTTCCTTATTTTTTTAGAAGAGAATAACTCAATTCGTGAAGTAACTTCATCAGAACTATGTCACTTTTACTTTTTGTGTGCCTGTTAAATTTAGTTTACAGAACAAAATGACGGAGGTCTTTCTTTCCGCAAAGAAACAAAACAAATATTAGCTATCTCAGAAAGGTATAAGTAATTTTATTTCCGAACTTTTCTTGCTGCCTTCTTGGAGGGGGGGAGGAGAGAAAGTTTTTTTTCTTGCCTTAGGCAGCAGATTTTAGAGCCTTTTGCTTTTAGAGTTTCCTGTTTTTAGAAACATGTATGTTGTGTTTCAGAAATTGCTTTCAGAATAGAATACTCAGTACTGTAGTTAAATGGAGTATTGTTGAAGTTTTTTTTTTTTTTTTTTTTAAAAAAAAAGAAGTGGATTTGATGAATCGTAAATTAAGTAGAACAATTAATTTGTTTGTGCGTGGTATTTAATTTAGGAGAACAAAAGATAAATAACGGAATTTCTTTTCCTCAGTAATGTTTTCAGTTGTTTCCGCATACTTTACAAATATATGTTTGTTTTAAAATATCACAACAGAATTGAACGCATCTTGAGTTCATTGAATACTTTCAGTATATGTTGTTTCGTACAATATCATTTAAATATTGTTTGTAAATCTTCTTAACTATCGTTGCTTCTTCCTGTCATTTGATTTGGAAAAAGAATGTAGCGAATTTGTTTCCTCGTTGTAATTAAATTAGCATAAATTAGTTTATTAGTTGTACAATTCAGCTATCACCTCCTATCCTTAAGATACTCGCATGTTTACTTTCCGTTCTCTTTTCTACATGGCACTCAATCTGACATCAAATCCTGTTAGGAAATCCTTTATGAATATCGTCTCTTGTATACAAATCTTTTATTTTTGCGTTGACACCAAATTATCGCAAATAGTGTAAATAGAAAGCTTAGTTTTAATGGCAATTATTCCAATCAGAACAAATAAATTCGTGATAATTAATTCATTGTCTCTATACTTATGTCCTCTCTTATGATAAAATTTGGAGTGAAACAACAATTGAAGTGGAGATTTTTAACAGTTGAATAAATCTTTATTGTAAAATTGGTAATTTTCTTGATTATTGTCTAAGAAAAGTTAAAATGCTTACTCTAAAGATTTTGTTTCTTTTCGTTTTAAGCAAAAATAGTATTTTAAATGGATAAACATTTATTTAAAATTAGTAAGATGTGCACGACAAAGTTAAAATCCCTTTTTTTATTGTTTTGCAATTACATACTGTTACTCCAATAATGAAATCAATGTTATTTGAAATTCTTCTCGAAATAATGTAAAATACTTGAAACTCGGGTTTAAGTCTCATAAATTCAATTAGGCCTGATGAAATTTACTATTATCACAATTTTTTTTATTTCAAGAAAGCATTTTGTTATAATTCATAACAATATCTAATTACCCCTATAGAAATTAATAATTTTCACACTCCAATTTCGAAAACGTCAGAGATGCTCAAGTTCTGCCAGGAAATATAAGAATAAAATAGAATACTAAATAACTTATGCGATGCTAGCGCCACGTGCACATTATAATTTTAAATGTATGGTATATTGCACTCTATCCAACTTACATTGTTCACGGTTTCAACTGCTTTTTCCTTTTACTCGTAACTTACTTGTTTTACTTATAAAGTAAGATTTTGATGCTGTAAAGAAGTTTTCATTCAAAAGATCTCTCAATTAAATTCTTTAACTTCCCTTCCTAAATGAAATGAAAAAAATATTAATATTCAAAATCTTGAACAATATCCTGTCTATCATAACCCGAAAAAAACAAGACAAATATTTTCAGACTTCTGTTAACCTCCTTAATTTTTGAAATTTACCATAAAATTTTTAAACAAAAGTTTTCAATTTTACTTATTATAATTATTTTTTATTTATAGTTTTAAAACTTATTTCCCTGCACGTTTATGTTCGAACAACTGAGTCATGTAATCTCATATCAAACATTCTCTATCCACTACACCTAATTCAATATAAGTTACATTCTGAATAGCCAGTAAAGCCTTTCTACTCCGACCAATTGTTAAATTCCCTCTGTATCATTTCCAGCTCCATTTCAAGACCTATGACTAGGTAACTAGTACCTCATTTGCATTCTATCACAGCAGCCAATCAGCGACCAATAGTAGAGAAGCATTCGGTACTAAAATAAAGCATTTTCATCTTTGCAAGACATTATCATATTTAATCTGACACGGGATAGGGGGTCACTTTGCGACCCAGGCGCCGTAGAACTACAACTTCTTGGCAAGTTTCTATTAATAAGAACGTGATCTAATGGAATATGTAAAAGTGTATTTTTTGGTAACATACATTTTAAATTTCCCTAGTCATATTCGGATATAATGAACGGTTTCCTAGTGTTATTTGTTTATAAATGATTGAAGAAATTGATTTGGTGTGTATAATATTTATTTAAAAACTAATTATTTCTTATTTAATTTTTATTCATATTACTGAATATGGGAAGAAAATTCTAGTACTTTGTATTTTTATTGAATTTTAAGTCCGTTGAGTTCGTAAAACGGTACGAGTTTGATTCGATTGCCACAATAATAAAATTGTTTTAATGCAAAATGAAATCGCTATTCTCTGTTCTGAAAAACAAAAAAAGAGCAATTTGATCATTATTTCTCCCAAAATCCGGCAAAAAGAAATAGAAAGAATCTGAAAAGGGTGGATATGAAAAAAAAATACTCATTTGTCCTATACCATTAGCAAAAATGAGGAGAGAAAAAAGTTATAATAAGCGTTTACATTTCGCTATTGAAAAGAACAAAACGATTTAGAAGCAATGTGAAATTCAAGAAAAAGATTAAGATTGATGATATTTTAAAAGCCTTAATTTTTAATTCAGTTTCTAAATGAAATTGTTTTTCAAGACGATGATTAGCTAATTGTCTTAGTTTTCAGTTGCCCCATTTCACGAAATGTAATTAAAACGCAATCCCCCCCCGTTTAAGGAATCTCTTTTCGTGTTAATTAACTCTATTTATGCATGATATCCTTTGATTTGAAGATTATCAAACGAAATGGAGTAAAAAAAAATCACTCAGAGATAAATTGAATAATGTGCGATAATTACAATGACGAATGTATTTCATTTTCTTTTGTTCGAAGATCCGTAAAAGAAGTCTATAGTTTTTTTTATTATTATTTATTTTTAAGAATCTGGTGTATTGGCAATGTAACGAAATCAATTCCCGATTTTTTAAATTATCATTTATAGGAACAATGTCTTTAAATATTTCTTTTTATATATGTACATGAGGTCATTTAATTATAGGAACTTTCTGCGTTTTCAGATTATCATCATGTATGAATCACACAAGAATTGTATTTTTAAAAAGGCTATGCTGGGTTGCATTTCTTAAAGGAAAAATGCAAAATTTTCATAATATGAATATTATGATTTTTATTCTAATTAATTATTAGTTTTTGAGAGAAAGGTTCCCTGTAGTATTCTCTGTGTCGTCAAAGAAAATGACCTTTGGTGGGAACGTTTTAATTCTGAACTGTGTATAATTTTTAATGATCCTGATGTCATTAACTGAATTAAGGTGAATCGAAGGTACTTGGCTTCTCGTATTGTTAGAATAAATGAAGGAAATCCAGAAATGTTAGTCGGAAAAGAAAAAGTCTTTTCTAGTCAGAAAAGAAGTAGACGAAAACAACGGTGACTTGATTCTGTTGAATCGGATTTTAAGGTGATTAGGGTAAAGGAATGGCAGGAGGACTAAGGCATAAGGCAGATTATCTTGAAGGAAACTTCAAATGAAGGCCTTAGCCCACCCTGGGCTTTTGGGTCAAATATAATGATGTAGTTATTAATCCCGTAAAATTTTTTATATTTATTGCCGTGTTTATGTATAATTAACTACATATTTCATATTAAAAAAAGCTCTAGTTTTTAGATCGATTGTTTGCTAACGATGTGCTTAGAAGCTACAAGAAGGCTATTGGCGACGACTGTAGTCTTGAGCCTTAATCAAATGACGAGAATGACACCTGAGCTCTCAACTTCCACACTTTATTCCATAGTGAGGATAATTAGCCTTGTAAGAATTAAAGGGGCAATATTCCAATTACTAGACGGGTCTTTAGTGGCATCTGGACTTGGAATTCAGGACTTTAAGATTGCTAAGCATTCATCCAGAAATATAATTCGAGTATTAATGAACAAAATCTAAAATGTTCAGTGAATAAGATAATTGTGTGTACATAATTTTTTCAATCTAACATTATTAACTTAAGGATACATTAATCGGCTGCATACTTTTACCTTATTTTGGAAAAAGAATTTTACGTTATGTACAATGTGCTACTGTGTTACTTATTTGTAACATTTTCTGAAACTGCCAAAGAAAACTTCAAAGAACATTTCTAATATAGATATATCGTTATTTTGGCCATTATTTATAATCTATGCTTCAGTGATAAAATTATGAATTTCATAATTTTAAGAGCATTTTTACAAAATAATCTTTATTTTCTAGAATTTGGGAAATAACCATTATTAAAATAAACCAATTTCTTGTAACAAAAAATCCTTTATAAAAGCTTTACCATCAATGAATTAAAAGTTGACAAAAAAAACTAAAACCAATTCAATATTTTAATGGGCTCTTAGTAAATAAAGCCTTAGTATTAAAAGTAACTTAATTTATTTTAAGTAATTATAAATTAGCAATAAATTTTTCCTATGGTGTGTTTTCGAACACATAATAAAATTTTCTCGTATTTAATATGAATTATTTTTACTTTTGAATCAACTATGGATGCAACTAAGAATCAATATTATTAACATTATGAAAAAATAATCATTTTAAAGGACGTGCGAGGAATAATATAATACTGAATTCGAGAATACTTAATTTATGACACATATCTTTTAAAATTATTAGTAAAGCTTAGATATTTTTGTGTCTAATAATAATATTTTAATCATTATATATTGTTATAAAAGTAATTTTTACTCAAGATTTTTTTTCTATTTCATATTTGAATATGTGCATGATTTTTGAGATATATTAATTCACATTTGCATTTAGGTAAATATTTATAAGAAATTATTTCTTAAATATACAAAATATTTTATACCTCAAATATAAAACAATGCACAAATCATAGTGAAACTTTGTTACCACTGCATAATTTCCTTGAAAAAATTATGGAACTTTGTAATATTTGAGATTTTTAATTCTCTTCTTTTTCTAATATAAAATTACTTTTTTTCAAACCTCTATGCATTATTTACGGTGGGGGGATGTGAGGTTTACTATATGCACAGGTACCTTTACAGAAGCATAAAAATTTTGTAACTATAATAGTGTAATAATTTCCCCTAAATACAAATATGTATTTCGCGATGTTTTCAAATAAGATGAAAAGAAAACATTTTTGATTTAAAAATTACTTTTGTACCACAATTTTTACATTAATTTTGTATTGATTGTCCCAAGCATCAAAACAGTCCTGTATAGACCAGGTAAACAAAGAAAGATACGTCAGTAGAGGTCAAGGTCTTGGGGAGTGCCCCTTTTTTGACTGCACCTATATTTTTAAATTTATTTGGTAGTTATATGCGTAATTCTTGTCCGTTTGCAACTTACCCATGCAATAAAATACAAATACAAAAGCGGAAACTTATATTTAGCCCCAAATTAGCCCTCTACATAACTAGCATTAAAAACGTAAATCCAGACGCCTGAACTCTTTTATAACTCTATATAATGATTAAAATATAAGGCACAAGAAATTTAAACTCTACAAAGTATTTTAGAAAGGTGTATGTCACAACAACAAGGAATCATTTTTCTAATCATCGCATGTCTTGGTACCCTTAATCCATTTATTATAAAGCACATATAAATTATACCTATATAATGATTGAAATATTATTAAAAGACACACAAAAATATTTAAACTCTACAAAGTATTTTAAAACATGTGCATCACAAAATCAAATAGTCTTAAATTCGGTATTTTAACCATTCCTCGCATGACTTGGTACCTTTAATCCATTTATTTTACACAAAGACATCCATTCAATTAAAGTGACATCGATTAACTTCCCGATCAATTTACTGATAGGAAAACTATTCACCAATCATAATCAGAGTGTTATAGAAATTCTTCTTCATTCCTTCTTTAATTCATGTTCCGAACAAAAAAGAGATTGGTTTTTCTTCACTAACTCTTATAATACAGACCATTAATAACCCAACACCGTTAATTATCCAATCCGAAAAGTTAAAAACATGTCCGACTCCTTCGCCTTAATGATAATTGTGCCTACTTTTTTTTATTAGCCCTCGTGATGTGTGTGTGTGTGTGTGTAAGTCTCAGTCTCTTCCACACATTCTCTCCAGTAACCCCGTCTAATCTCCCAATTTCGTGGCGTGAAGGATCGCCCCCACCCTACCTTCAAATGATGATGATCATCATCACGAGTTGTTCGGTTTTTCTTCTCTCACTCAGCTATTGATTTGACAATTTGCTCTTGGAATTCTTGCTCTCCCCCCCCTTTCGTTTCTTTCTGTCTGTCTGTACTAATATATATATATATATTGGATAAGTAACCAACCTACACAGAATGAATCTCGTTCGTTCTGCGATCATAATTTATTCAGCCGATATCGTATCCGCTAATGAAATCTCAATCTCTTCTTTGACTTTGTGCAGTGACACATTGCGACGGGGGAATTTATTTTGCGATTTGGGATGTCATTTCGTGATGCTTGCTCTTACAACTTTAATTTCCTTCCTCCCGGTCCAAGTGAACGATTGGGGTTGGAAATCAAAAATTTAATAGGTTTGTAGGTAATAAAATAGAGATAATTTATTAGTTTCGAAACGGATAATCATTCGAGGTGGTTCTCGCGTGTCAAAAAGGCCAACAACCTTCGTCATCGATTAATCATCAGAAACGTAATATAAATAACATTAAATATTTCTGATGTGAGAAAAAAAAAAGAATTGTACGTTCGACACTCAAGCCCGAAAATATAATCGAAATTTATTTTACTAATTCCATTCTGACGCTCTTTTATTCCGTTAAGTTTTTGAAAAAGTAGAATTATTCAAATGAATAGCAATTACCATAAAGTAAGCGTACTTACTAGCTCTAGGCTCCACAGGAGCAATTACTATCAGGAAAAGAAAATACCTTCTTCAAATACCTAATGCATTTTCATTTTCACAAAATATTCTGAAGCATAAAAACGTTGCCGATGTTAGCAACAAAAACATTAAAAACATATTTTTTTCTGCCATAAAATCAATTAAATATTAAAATATGTGCAAACGATAAATTATTAAAGTAGACAGTAATATTTTGATCGGATATTAAAATTAAAGCAAAAGATGAAGTCTTAAATAAATGCATCTTTTGCAATGTAAATAAAACCAAATGTAATTATTATAAACGTAGTATATTATAATGTCAATCTCTTGAGCCTAACACCGTGACCGCAGTAGCCAAGTGATCATGGGCCCGGAATCTTGACCGGTGGTTTTCGTTCAGTCGCGGGTTCGAGCCTTGTGCCCCTAAAGACACGCCGTGTAGCCGGGGCTGATGCACGTTAAATCTGTCGGGGCCTAAAGACCTTTCCTTGGCGTGGTGTGGATGTTAGGAGAGGGGATGCCAGCTCAGGTGTCGTCCTCGTCACTTGACCGAAGTTCCAAATTACGAGGTCCCTCGCCAATAGCCCTCGTGTTGCTTCTAGTGAGACGTTAATAAAAACTAAACAAAAACTTGAGTCTAACACCATGTATCCTTTTATTTTATGCCCACGGATTTTCGTCGACGTCCTTTTTTTTCTTAAAACAACATGTTTAGCACGTGTGAAAAACACAGAATAATACACAAAACGACGCAACGATAAATTTGAACTGCATTCAAAAGTTTTTTTTCAAGAAAAAAATCGTAAATAAAATTTTATCTCAGTGTTCTTCTGTACGGATTACTTGAATGAATTATAGAAACATTTTAAGTAATTGTAGCGTCCTTGAATTATACAGAGTATACTTTCTCCTGCCCCTAATGAATAATATTCACAAAAGCAACACACAGAACAAATTACTGCAAGGGCGTGTAAATGAACCCCTTCAAAACAAAAATATTTTTAACTGTAGAAATGACTCGGGTACTGCATTGACATAAAATCATATTTATAATTGTCTAACCATGTTAACGAACTTTTTTGAAACTTGACAGTACCTCTCTTATCTATTTATCCCCTCAGTAATTTCTCTGTAGCTCTGTACCTAAACCGGCAACTACTGTCATTTAAAGTCGTTGAGACCAAGTAACATATATTCTCCATTATTCTTTGACACGACAACAAGGAATTATGAAATATGAACCAAACTTCTACCAACACACTGAATTATGCAAACGATGTGTCTAAGTGACAGAACTTCAAGACAACTTTTGAAGTAACCCATAATTACAGACCTCAATTATTCCAGGACAGTTGCATCCCCAAATACAAGACTCAACAAATCTCTAAAAGGGCGTGAAAGTTCAACCCGACAACACAAGAACCTATATCAATTGTACAAATTGCTCAGATACTCCATTGACAGCACAGAGTATTTTAAACTGTCCGTCGGTTTTATCGAACCTTTTTAAACTTACATTGCCCCTCAAATTTATTAATCCCTCAGGAAATGTTAAGTTATTTCACCGTTTTAATCATTTCTCTTACACTGCCATGGTTCCGTAACAAGTAAGTTTTAAAAAAAAAATGCTGGACTAAAGTGCTCGTTGTTTGAGAGACGTATTCAGTCGGAAGTTTCTTTATTGGATGTCATTTATTAAAAGTTGGATTTTAGGGTTAAGTTTCTGAGGGGTAAGTTTTCATATTTTTGTACTATGGATAATAAATTGCTAGAAAATAGTAATCTTTCGTTTATTTATTATGCTCTTGTTTATCAGCAGAAGATTCTCACTTTCTATTGAGTCATGAAGAATTTCTTTCCAAAATATTCTAACATCATTAGAATTATTTTAAGAGACATCCATAACATACTTAACTATGACTGGTTAAACCAAATTATTTGAAATGTACACGTGATTGTTTGTTAATTTCACACTTAGAAGCAACACGATAGATACTGGCAACAGATCTTGTAATTTTGAATCACGGACAAGAGATGAGGATGACTCCTGAGCTCTCAACCTAGTCTTCAAATTTCACACCATGTCAGCGGCAGAACTTGAAACCTCGACAAAATTTAACGTGTATCACCCCAGGTGCATCACTAGTCTTTTGTGGCATCAGAACTCGATCTCTAGATTCCACGAAAACAACCAGCGATCAAGACCATTACGCTACCTCGGCCGCTTGGAATGTTCATACAAAAGATGTAGATGATGAAAAATAATCATCAAGCTATTCATCCAAACTGATTGAAGCGCCCGCAATACAAAATAGCCTCGGTTGAAAAAAGCAGAGTATTTATCGTGAAAAGAATGACTAGAAAATTATGTTACAACTGCTTCCTTTTGGATTACTTCCTCAACTGAACTAAGTATTTATCAAACAAATGAATGTTAGAACCTAAAAAGTTGCTACTGATTCTTAATAAATTATATACTTCTTGAACTAGGTAACCGCTAAAACCAGTAGGCAGTTAACCCAGAGAGTTAACTTAAAATCTTTGAAAAGCTTATTAACATAGGCTAACATGTTGTTTTGAGAATATGGTGCCGACGAAAATGCTTATGGAATAAAAGTACAAATGGTGTTAAGTTCAAAGGATTGACATTATGATTATAATAACGACATTTAGTTTCCTTAAAGTTTATTTACATTATAAAGATATATATATATATAGAATATGATTTCATATTTTATCGTTTGCTTTTATTTTTATATCCGAAACGAATACTGTTATGATTGAATTTGTTGCGTAGATCCGGTGGTATAGATTTGGAAAATGATGGGTACCCAATATAAAGACTCAAAACTTTCAGTTTTGCAAAGAACAAGTTATAGAAATTGTTGAAAAGTATAATTTGGAAATTTAAATTTGCATTAGTCGATGGAGCAGTGTTTTATTACAGAGTAAGTATTTGTGACTTTTGTGAGCCATTGTGCATTTCCTTCAGCTATGAAATCCCTTTTCGAATAATTTAAATTTATTCTAAGTATTAATAGACTCAACCAAAGATATCTTGTCTTAAGCATTCTTAATTTCACCTTATGTACTCTATAATGTAGCTCTCTAAGCGTTATTATTCCCCTTTTTGGCATTTGCTCGATCAGACATTGCTTGTCAGTGATTGCTCTCATAGACTACCGTTGCAACCAATCCCTTTTAAAAGGGGAAGGGAGGTAAAAGGTATTCTGTGATTTACCATCACAATACATGGAATGAAATTGTACTGGCATCTGTAATTACCGGGTTCAAAATGTTCTTTGTGTGAAAAGGCGTTAACTGCAACAATGAGTTAAAATTGTAGCCCAAACGAAACATAATTATTGGGCGCGTTTACTTGGATTCTGCACTCTACGCTTACAGATAAACACGCGTCCTTTAGATTAATTAAGTTTAAGTAAGGTTATTATTCAAATTTACAGAGCTGTTTGGGGTTATGTACAAAGGGGAACAATCACGTCTAGAGCAATTATCGCGCCGAAATCGTCATTGAAAACTCGTCTGTTTCCTCTGCTCCCGCAACAACAACAAAAAAAAAACAAAAAAAAAAAAAAAAAATGTCCATCTTTCTCCGATTCTTAGTCCGTCTGCTTGAATATTGTTCTCCTCTCTCACACTCTGCAGCTGGGGGAAGGGAATCCTTTTCCATGCGAAAAATATTTCTTCATCAACACGACCCATGTGGTGACCAGGTATGACTGAACTGCTGCCCATGCATGTCGTAAGAGGTGACTAAAATGGGTATCCAGTGCTTGGGGAATAGCTGGGTACTCTGCCCCTGGTGATTATATCAGGGGACTTCAGGGACGTGCCTTCTTTTGGTAAGTACGGGCATTATGACCCTGGGGTACCTTCGTAATCTTTTTTCTTCCCCTTGGGGTATCTGTCTTTGGTAAACACGGGTAACCCTAGCGATCCTTCTCTATTTTTGACCCTCCTTCTTGTGAACCAATTTTTGTCTTGTTTTCACGTTTGGACCACAGTTAAATCTTGTTTGGCGTGGCATAGCCACATCTACCTCTTGTGCCCATTACCTTAACATTCACTTACTCACCCTCATCAATACCTTTTTAATCTGTTTTTTTTTAAAAAAAAATAACTTGCGGAATCTTCAACGAGTGTTTGGCCAGAATTTTTCCTTGAGCTATCTCTTATTCCCTCTTTCATTAGCATCTGTCGTCAGTTCATTGAAGAGGAAAATGGACTTGAACGTGGTCGCGCTCTGTCCACACCTCGGAGATGACATTTATAATGTCAAATCATTCAAATAATGTTTAAACTGCTCAAGTGTATATTTTTGGATTTATTCAGAGGTATTTTAACAGCCGAACAGTATTTTTTGTGTACGAAAAGCATACAATACGAAACTATTTGATGAGCTTCTGATGTAATTCAAAATAATTTGTAGATTTAAAATGTTATAGATTCCCTTGTTAAGAGATTTATCGATATGGAAGGCTACTAATAGTATCTCACTTTTTACTTAAAATACATTTCTACAATAATTTTGTAACTTCGAAGCATGGTTTAAATAATTTTCCAAGAATGGAATTTTTTGATTTAATTTTCATAAGAAATATCTTAGAGATTTTTATCATTTAACGAAAATCTTGACTTGATTAGTTTGCAAGAAAAAGCACATAAATTAGTTCCTGTATTCTGAACTTTTTCATTTTATAGCCCTAAAATAACATTTTAAAGATATATTTTTTTTTACCGTGCTCTGGATATTTTTATAACATTTATGCAACAAAAATGTGCGTGCGTTGAATTTTTTTTTCTCATTGGTACGCAGTTATTTGTTTTCGTAAGGTAATTCACTTTTTAAAATTAATTTTAATTTTCCTGATAGCTCTTCATCATCATTCTCCTTCCACAATAGCTATTAATTAAAATGCTTCATTTATATATGTAATATAATTTCTATTGTCTTTACTGAATATGTTGTCTAATGATAGTCAACAAATCATTCATATTTGAAGGACAGCGCCTCGGTGCAATTTATTATCTAGCTTATTATTACATAACTTATGTGTATCTATTATTCAGTAACATAAATAGCATAGATATATATGTTATTTCTACATAGACGAGTGGCAATCGGTATGTAAACAAATACATTGGATATGTAAGCAAATATTGGGTATTTAATTCATTTTATCAAAAAAAATAAAGTTGAATAACGAATTCTAAAATATTTTACTTAAATGTTGCTAGTAATTAATGTGACTAGTGCACTGAAAATTATTTTTAATATTCTGTTAGGAACTGTAATTCTGCAGAAGCCTACGTTATTTTTTACCCTTTCGGAAGCACTTCAGTGCATTAAAAGAGATAAAATAGTCTAGATTTAAGGATTAGATATTCTATAGGATTAACATTACGGTTCACGAAAATCAAAATAGCCGGTAGACAGTAGCACCTTAAGTTTATGAGAAAACTAATTCTGAGTGAAAGGATCGTTCTTTTTTCATAGAAGAAGTTGTTTTATTTCCGAAAGAATTTATAATGCTAGCTCGTTGAGTCGTCGCCAAAATTCAAAATCTGATGTCAGCGAAATTTGTCCAATCCAATTTTTTACGGCTTAAAATTATCGTTAAAAACTTATATAAAGGATAAGTTCTTTCATACTTCATAACTTTTTGATTTAATTTATTGTGATAATTTTAAAAACCTCCTTCCTTTCGTTTATTTATATTCAAACGAAATTTGTGACCGCGGTAGCTTAGTGTTCATGGTTATGAACTCTCAGTTGCCATTTGTCGATTTGTGGGTTCAAACCTTGGTGCCACTGAAGACCGGTGTGTTTTCTTTGGTTATTTTTAAAACTTGATGTGTCGCCGGGCTGGAGCACGTTAATGTGGTCGAGGTCCTCCCATTAATGTGACGTGGAAGTTTGGAGATAGCGATGCCAGCTCAGGTGTCATCCTCGTCTCTTGACCGAGGTCTAAATCACGAGGTCCGTAGTAATTTGCCTTCGAATTGCTTCTCAGTGCTGAGTTAAGCAATCAATCAAGCGAAGTTTCTAAACATGCGAGTCTAAATTGAAAAGCAATACTTCTTTTGCCATAGTGGGCGCGGTAGCCTAGTGGTCATGGTAGCAGACTCGTGGCCGGCGGCTTTCGCTGAGTCGCTGGTTCAAGTCTTGATGCCACTGAAGACCCACCGTGTAGCCGGGGTTCATGCAAGTTGAATCTGTCGGGACCAAAATTCCTCCCGTTGACATGGTGTGGAAGTTAGGAGAGGCGGTGCCAGCTCAGGTATTATCCTCGTCACTTGACCTTGGTTCAAAATTACGAGGTCCATCGCCAATAGTCTTCGTGTTGTTTCCAGTGCGATGGTTATAAAACCAAAACCAAATCACTGTATGAATCGCACACAACACGAAACATAGTAAGGAGTTTATTGATGCAACATGCCACATCCCTGATGCAATGCCGCTATGGCTGGTGTTTATCAACAAATACTGACACGCTCGCAACATTGCCCTATGTTGCCAATATATTGGCACAAGTAGTCTTCTAGCCAGTTTGAATTTACCTTGATAATATGGAAACGGGGCATGGTTAGAAATTATAGTGAAAAAGGATTGATGTTTATATTTGTGATAAGTTAGTGCGAGGGTTTGTTTGAAAATTAATGCCTACAAGGCTATAACTTTCTTTACTTGTTACCCATTTCACAGTTTTTGTTGTACTTGAAAGCTACATGTATTCGCGATATAATGCCTACACTTCTTCACATGATCTCCATCTCTTTCCACGCACTTACACTTACTCATGACTAATCGGACTGTCTCGTAGAAGAATTTTTGTGATTGTTGTCGACTCTAGGCTTTAATAAAAGATTTCCCCTTGATGTCAAACTGAAAGTGATGTCCCTAAGGGTTACCGTTCATTTTTGGCAAGAGATAAAAGTCACAAGATGTAATGTCATTTGCAGTGATGCCTCGCTGTTTCAACCTTATATCCATGTGGGTCACCATCTACAGTTACAAGTGACATCCGAGAACAGAGGAAATAAGTACAGTCCAAAGAGAATATATATAAGAATTTAGAAAATTAGGGGTTACAAGAAAAAATTACGGTCATGGAGGCATTTATTTTCTAACTAGCCTCGTAAAATTAAAATAAGATTTCGATACTGTTATGAGTGTATTCAAAATTTGCATAATTGTCTTCTATCCATTTAACGACTTCATTGCCTGGAACAAACCGCTATTCCGTTTAAAACCACTATCCATTTTAATTCAATAGAGAAGTCAAAATTCCTAACAAGCGGTGCTTTAGTATGGCAACCGATGTTGCGCATCGATACACATTCCATTGGCGATAAATCGTACTTCTAGTATTAGTGCTTCCGATTAATATTGCAGGATTTGCCACCGGACCCAAATCGGTCACGACTCATGAGCCGTCCATTAGGCGGACCGGAGGGTTAAAATTCCACTTTCCTCTCAGAAATTTCTTAATGATCCTTTATGGCCCCGGCAACCCTAAAGAGAAATCAATCCTACCGAAATGCCTTTCCTAATTATTTTAAATGTGCGACAGAAAAATGGAGCTATTTTAAAGACTTTGTGAAGTATTTCCTTTCAAATGGAGCCAAGGTATTTTGAAGTAATGCTTTTTAATAATGTAGCTTTGCTGACTGAGAGAGATCGGTGATTTAAAAAATGGCTTGTTTTTTTATAAATATTTTCCAAGTCTTAATGACTTATTATATTCGCATCATTTATTCTGTAGTTTGATGTTTGGAACATTTAAAAAAGAATTCAATGGAATATGCAAATAATAATCTTTGATGTTTTGTAAGGAGTTGATAGTGTGTGTTGAATGTTAATGATGCGCTGTTCTAAAAAGAAATTCTAAATTCTTCGCCATTTTGAGACAGTAATAACATATGGTCAAATTATATTGTTCGAAATATATTGTCGCTTTTTTTTTACAATCGAATTCATTTCTCTCCTATTCTTTAATATTTACTTATTTCTTTTCCTTTTTTTTCAATAAGGGCTGAGTTGTTTTCAGCTGTTACTGTTTCCAGCCGATTTCATTTTCTTGTTCTGTAATCTTTCGGTAAGTGCTGGTTTTGACAGGTACTGGGATGAAAGGGATGACGCAAAGAAAACTAATCCTTTCTTAAGTAAAAGTCTTTATATTTTTTTAAAAATAGCGCAGGGAGAGAGTGTATTTTTTCTTATTTTGATTTCAAATCTTAAGAGGATTTGTAGCGTTCTTATAAGATAAGCGAGTGTTATTTCCTAGATATGTTCACCCACTTATATTATATTCATTCTCGTTTAAGACTTTTTTCACATTTATTAGGTCTCTTAATTCAATTTCTAATATTTCTCTGTAATGGAAAAGAAAAATTGGATAATTTATATACTCTTATGTTCACTTATTGTCTGTAAGCTGGGTTATTATTAAAAAAAAAAAAGTTACGAATTATGTTAGTGTCGAATAAATTTATACGTAATATCTTAAAAATATTTATGAATTTATTTCCTATTGGAGATGCTTTTTTTCAATAAAAGTATATTTTTGTATTCATTCTCTCTTTTAGTCAAATATTTAAATTATGTGTGCACTAGATTTTTTTGGGGTCAATTTATTAAGATTAAGTAGTTAATAACAATTTATTGAAAAAATATTTATTGATATATGATTTGTTTTATAATCGAGGAGACAGAAAAATTTCAAATAGTTAAAACATCATGTTAATTATATGATTGATTGATTAGTTTTATTATTGTCGCACTAGAAGTAACACGATAGTTATTGGCGACGGATCACGTGATTTTGAATATCGGTCAAGTGACGGGAACGATACCTGAGGTGGCACCTACCTCGCCTTTGTTAATTAAATGAAACACAAAGCGTTGTTTGGATGTTTTTAGTAAAATTTTGTTATCAACGAATACAAAAGTTAAATTTCTAGTCAAGTATCTATTTTATGAACGATATCGTTAAAAAAATGAGCATTAATGATGTTACAAAAGGTTCTGAGCTACCTTCTTCTTAGTAATTTGTTATTTAACTATAAACAATTTCTTAAACTATTATTAATCACAAACAAAAAATAATTAAATTAAAAATGTAATAATAATAAATGTAGATTAAATTTAAAACAATTATGTGCAGTTTAATTAAACTATTTCATTAAAATTAATATCAAGTTTTCTATTATAATGACAGGGAAAGAATTCTAGGATTTCGACAAAAAATTCTAATATTTGTCATTGTTAACTTTTCCATAGATTTTATGTTATGCAAGGATTTTGTATGGAATGAAAAGAAAAGTTAACACAAACTAATGACAATTCACTGCAATATCAAAATCGTTCAGCCCTCGTTCCTAGTGCTAAAAATAGTGTGCCTTAACATTCTAGATAATTAGTACCCATTTCAGTCATTACCTGACCTTATTACATATAAATTAAGGTGATGTAATAATCGGTCGGTGAAATACGAGTAAATGGCTAGATTTAACCGTGTATTATTTGTTTCTAATGGGAATTTAAACGAGCTTTTTCCTTTGCTATTACATATTTTTTTAAAATCAAAGTTCATTACGTGTGAGAACAAACACAGACACGGTCACATAAATGTTTTTATTTATTGTATTTTCAAGATTTTCATTATTGTTTTTAAATGTTAATTTAATTTCAAAAAATCAAATTATTGTCGCTTAAACGTTTCAGTACCATCTTCTCAACATAACGAAAAAAATTGATTTGTAATAGCGTTGTCTCTCTTAACTGACGTATCTTGATAGTTTTCAATCAACGCAACGTGATAGTTTCTGAATGACATCATGCGATTCTTTTTCTAATTGTCAACATGATATAAAAGAACAGTTGTCAGTAGCGCACGACGTGACAGTTTTCATCTGACATAACATGACAATATTTCAGTTGCCATTATAACATAGCAAGACAATCTCTTAGAAGTCAATGTCTCGTAAATTGATTGATTCACAAGATGGCTGTCTGTAAATTAACGGGATTGGCTCACAAAAGGATATTTATTTACAATTTATGGTAATCAGGATTCGCCCCTTTCTGATTTTCCCCTGATAAAAATCGTGTTGCAATTTTTCCGTTTTTGAACCCAAAACTGCTCCACAGAGAGCGCTGTTGAGCACCTGTGACTTGTAAGAAATTTTCGCTTTCATATCTCACATTCGGCTATCATCTTTCGGTTCTTGATTTAAATAAAGTTGAAACCTGACACTTGGAGTAGACTTGTTTGATGCCACAAAGTTAATTCTTTTACGATGTCACACTTTTCAAATAACAAAGAGAACATATATATTATTTTCGCTTATTTAATTTAATTTACATTCCACGTCGGTCATTCTTTTTGCAAGCCTTTGAAAGAGTTTGGCGCTGCGCATAGCGCCCTCTATTCCCTCTAGTTTCAACAATATGGTCTTGATGCGGAATTAGACCATTTTGACAGAAATATGGGTGGTTTTCGAATTCTTTCTCTTGCAACCAGCATGGTTAAAAAGAAGTTTTCATTACTTCATTATGCTCTAAGAGAAGGAAAAAAAACTCCAAAAATTCGAGATAAATGGTTTTGTTCTGCATCAAGACAATGTTGTTCTACACGCAGTAAGGATGATTGGGTCAAAAAACGGATTTCAATCCTGGAATTTCCTCCATATTCTTCTGATTTAACACTCTGTGACGTTTTCCTTCTTCTAAAAATAAAACATGTGCTATAAAAGGTTCATGTTTTGAGTTATTGAAGGCTATTAAGAAGAAAAGGTTACAGCTGTTAAAACAGTTACCAGAAAATTAAATTTTAACAATAATAGGTTTACGAGTATTTCTAAGGTTGATTGGTTGGTTTAATCAACGTCGCACTAGAAGCGACACGAGGGCTATTGGTCGTGTAGCCCCGGCTACACGGCGGGTCTCTAGTGGTACCAAGGTTCGAACCCACGACTCGATGAAAATCGCCGGCAGCAAGTCCGCGACCGTAGCCACCGTATTCCTAAGAACAAATAGAGAAAATATTGCAGTAGACAAACAACAGATTCGCCGTAAATTGAAAACAAAAATCCCTTTTGAGCCATTTTAAACTGGACAGTCAAACCTTGTAGCTTTCTGACGTGGCCGCCTTAACCTAGTGATCATGGTACAGACTCGTGGCTGGCCTTTTTTTCGTCGAATCTTATGTATTAGTTCGGATGTCACTAAAACCCCACCGTGTAGCGGGAATAATGCACCTTAAATCTGATCGAGGTCTCACGTCCTCCCGTTAGTGTGGTGTGGAAATTTAAAGAGGGAAGTGGAAGCTCATGTGTTCTGTTGAAACTGCAAAGTAGAAGGCTCTGTGCCAGACGCTTTCTAGATAAAAGTCAGATATGTAACTGCCTTCCTCGAATAATGAATTAGGTAGAATGTCTTAAAATTTAATAGCGAAAACTTGTATTATACTCTGCGTTAATTATTTTGTGACATCGTAGAAATAAACTAATTTACTGGTGTCAAGCAAGTGGATTTAAACAAAAATCGATTCTAGAAAACTACCTGTCTGACAGCTGAGCGAAATTTCTAAAATTCTGAAATGCGAATTTCATTTTACATATCGTCCTCGCCACTTGACCGAGGCTGAAAATTGCGAGGACCGTCGCCAATAGCCCTCACATCACTTCTCTGTGCCATGTTATGAAACAGGCACTATCACATAGATTTCTAATAGAAATTTAAATGTCATTTTTTGGACAGTTTTGATTTCGCAACCATTTTCTGTCAAATCAAAACTAAGGAATGAATGAGTGTTAAATATGTTTTGGTGCCGTTTATCAGATGGCAGCGTACAATGGTAACACCAACTTTCCTTAGCAACGCCATCTGTTGTCAAACGCCGGTACTTTTGAACCCTCTCCTCGTGAATATCTCTTCAATTCCTCAACTTACTCAATATGTACAAATATCGAGTGTATCAGAGCTATTTGGCTATATTTTATATGTGCCACACAGGAAGCAAACCATATAAATAAGCAAAAAATATGTAATTTTCCTATTTCCTGTTATAAGTTTTGTTTATTATTTTTCTGTTTGTATTTTTACTCCGTTGTAACCATATAAACAAACGAAATATTGGAAACTTTCGATGATCAAATGCAAATTTTAAAAATATATAGTTCATTATGCTTTCGGACTAACTTTAGGTTGAGTTTTTATTTATAGTTTTATAGCTAATATCATGTTCGTAAACTTGTGCGCATTTATTTTTCATCATAAATATTGCTACAAGACTGAATATTCCTAAAAACAGAAATACTCGTTAAAATTTGCATGTTATTATACGAAATATAGAGAACGTTTCCATATATCCTTTAATCGAAGAATATAAATTACTTTAGTCCTTGCTACTCCCTGATTTTTTTATTGCAGTAATATGAATTATCTATTTATTTTCTTTGTGCTATTTAAAGAGTATTTTATAAATTATTGATATCTTGCATAATTATTTCTACATTCTTTATCATTAGACAGTAAAAACGTTATTGGTAGATGTTGTTTGCTCATTAAATCTAGACACGTCTCTCATATTTAGTTTGTATTTGAAACATTATACATTTGAGAAAACGTTAATAATGAAATGTCTTTTAAACTAATAGTAGTTAGGTGATAACTATTATTTTTGCTGTTTTTGTGGGTTTTTATTAAAGTGAGACAGTTTTCGCAAAGGTAATTTCAAATGAATTTTTATAACTAGGTGATACTGAGTATTTATATTCCCTTCTGTAACGACTAAATTTCTATGAATCAAATGTTTTTCTCTGTGGCTTGTCCCGAGTAATAATACTTCAACATCTTGATGAAATGTGATTGATTAGACATTGACGAAACCAATCACATTAAAGATCTTAAGTGTCTTATAAATTATCTAACTGATTAGTTAAATCCAATTATAGGTTTTCGGAATTTAACCATTCACAAACAAGTAATTCATAAGATGCTCGTGATTTATAAAGCAATTTACTAGTTTCAATATCAAAACTTATTTCAGTACTATATATATATATGTATGTAGGATTTTCTAGCTAATTATTAAACAATTAATTTTATTTTCCAATGTACTGTAAAACCAGTTCCTCCGATACTCGATAGATGGCGCCACGAATCAGAGTCATGTGATAGCTCATACAGTGCCACCTATTCCAGAACAAAACTCAGTTACCTTTCGTTCTCGTTCTCTCTTCTTCCCCCCACTTTCTGCTTTTCTTCTCCTTCGCATTATCCGCGTCGGAAGTAAACTCCGAATGCCAGAGTGCGTTCCAGCACCCTTCGCCGGTAAGGATTAAATGAGGCAGCCATCTATTTTGCTCCGATGAACTGGTCAATTCGTCATCATCTATTGTAAATACTTTTTACTCGTCATCATCTATTGTAAATACTTTTTACTCGTCATCATCTATTGTAAATACTTTTTACTCGTCATCATCTCTCCTAATAAACAAGTAAAGCTACTGCGAGCCTCATCATTGAATTCCTACAAAAACTACATGGAATCCTGTAATGGAAATTACCCCCTAGACAGCCTTTTGCATAAGAACCAACCATTGTAGATTCGGGATGTACAATATCATCACCCCACTCTCTCTCTCTCTCTCTTTATATATATATATAATGACTGTGCAAGAAAGGCGAATTTCAAATTCATGGTTGTTTATTCATTATACTGAGAGAGAGAAAGGCAACAGTTATCAATATTTCAGGAGACATAGCTCCACCGCTTCAAGTACATCAGAAGAGCGTAGAACAGAGAATGTTACCTTGCAATTGATTTTATACCAGGGATTTCTACTGATCACGTGGGTTACTCACGTGGTATAAGATGAAGGGATAATGAGGGATATCGCTGTCGTCAATCAGTCTAGAAGGGATTATTTCCCACAGATTTATACCTATGGGAAAGTTGATTCAACTGATTTTATGAACTTGTGAACAAAAATATAAAAAGATAATTTAGAATTGGATCAAAAAATAGGAATGAACTCTTTACTTTTGAGTTAGAGAATCGGAAAACTCACAAAATTAAGTTAGTTTTTTGTGAGATCATAAAATACATATATATTCAAATGAATAAAAATGAAGTTGCAATAAGTAGTTATAATATAAATATTGGAAAAATTAACAATACAAAAATAAGTAATTATTTCCAACTTAAGATTCAAGTAGTAATAGAGAAGAATGACAAAAAGTAACAAAAAAAAAATACACATTAAAATTACAAAAATTAACAAATAATTAAAAAAGTGAACATTCATTAAAAATAAAATGGAAATAAAGTATTTAACATTGCCGCTGGTATAAGATATTGGGGATCGCTTGTACATTTACTCATTATCAAACCTTCACTCACAGTAACTGCTTTATCAAAAAATGTAAAAATCTAATATTCAATAACCAAAGAATAAGACTCGCTGATAGAAAAGATACAGAAAAAAAAAACCAAAATATTTTAAACAAATATTACAGAAAAACCAATAATGCCCAGTTATAAACTACATTAAAACAATTAGAGAAAACAATGTAAAATAAAATTAAATGACTAACAGATAACTTTCACAAAATAAAAGCAACTAAAACTAATCCTGAAGTCCTAAAAATATTTTTATCTATGAAAAGAGTAATTACTCGTACTTAAAAAACAGTACTGCCATCTATATACCAAAGCTATAATTTAATATCTTAGCAAAAAATGGAGAGAATTTTTAAAACCATTAAAATTGATGCCAATCGAAATTAAAAAAAGACAAATTAATTTAAAAAAATAATAATTAAACGAATATTTTCCACTGTTGATAGTGATGTATTTTTAAAAAATTATGTGCTGTAAAAATGTATTTGTTTTGTGCTCATAGTATAGATTATCATTTGTATTACTTTAAATTATGCACAGTTAATTTATAAATATTATTATCTATTTACGTGATTATGGTACACAAAACAATTGCATAATTTCAAAAGGAAATCAACGTGAAATATGCGCATATTAAGTATTTTAAACACCAGATTTCTTTTTAAAATAATCCTATCTCCATCCTAATTTCAGTCGATTAACTGACAGAGAGACATCCAATCTTCTTTTTAAAATAATTCCCTTAATTTTCCGAGGCAAAGTTATTAATTCCCAGGGATTCTTAATTAACATGTTTTCTACACAATAGGCTCACATCACATGGAAATGAGGTTAGTTTAATTAAAGCCATAAACAATGTTTTATGTCCACTTGATTCCAACTTAAAATGAGACCGGGAAAAAAAAGTTAAATATTACACGACGTATACACCTTCCCGTTCTTTATCGTACGGGAGCATAAAAAGTGAATAAACTGGATGCTAATTGCTCATTCCAGGAGTTAACTTTTCCCAAACTTTTCCTTCCTTCTAGTTGATATCACATTTTCTGGAAGTTTGCCAGTAAATTTAACGTCAATAGAGAAATATTCGAGTGAAAAAAATATATTATTTAAATTGGTTTCTTTATTATTTTTGTTTTAATAGTTTTCTGTTCTGCTTTGAAATGTATTATTCTATATTTTTGGTGTGTTTAACGTTAGTTTGGTTTTTTTTATGGAAGAATTATTTGTGTGTGTGTGTGTGGTTATAGACGTAAATATATGTGTTACAAATATAATTGCTATTAATCTTCGATCATTTTTAAAATATGTAATAAATATAAGAATATTTAATAGTTTATTTTGAATTTTGATGCAAATGATTTGTAACCGTGCGTGTTTTATCTAAAACATTCGAAATTTTATGTAAAAAGTTATATTCAGATAATTATGCTTAGTATGTTGCACAGGGTTATTCAAAATAAATCATCCGATTTCAAAATTCAATATTTTCAAAAATAAATGACACAGAATGATAAGTAATACATGAATACAGAGAGAAAATTTGAAAGATTTATATCGGGCAAAATAGATGTCGCTGGTGTGAAGTTTTATAATGTGAACAATAGCTAGCCCTCGCGTATTCTTCGTGAAACTATTTCACGAAAGCTATTCAAAGAGTCTTGACGGAGCTGCCTTGCATTTGGATTGGTCGCGCAGTGCACCAGATGACTTGATGTTACACAGCTGGCCAGTTCAATCGCGAGTTCGATCCTTCGCCGCCAAAAACCCGCTGTGTAGCCGGGGCTGATGCATGTTAAAGCTGTCGGGGCCCTAAGTCCTCCCGTTGGCGTGGTGTTCATGTTAGGAGAGAGGGGTACCAGCTCAGGTGTCGTCTTCTTCACTTGACCGTGGTTCAAAATTACGAGGTCCGTCGCCAATAGCCCCCATGTTGCTTGTAGTGCGACGTTAATAAAATTCATACTAAACAACACAGCTGGCCACCTAAGTCACCTGATAAGGCTCCTTAAGATTTCTTCACTTGGGGGGGAGGGTTACAGGAGATAAAGAGTAAATGCCACAAGAACCCACAAATTTATGTGAACTTAAACAACGGATTTCTGCTGCTGTACAAATATCACATTTTACAACATGTTTGGTAAGAATTTGCATGTCGAATTCACATTGTACGTGTAGCTAGAGTAAGTTATATCAAACGCTTGGAAAACAAACTTCCGTATTTTCCCTTTGAATTCCCGTATTACTTCCCATTCTGTGTTGTTTACTTATAAAAATATAACATTTTGATATAGAATGATTCACTTTTAATAACTGCTATATAAGAATTAATAAAAAAAAAGCTTTTTTTTATTTATCATAATAAAAACGTTCAATATTTCAAAACTATATGCGTTTTTGAGTATAGTTAATACGAGAGAGAAGGAATTGCATCGTGATGGACACAGCGCAATCTGAGAAGGTTAAGTCAGAAGAGCGATAATAATTGCATCATAAAAATGGAGATGACTCCAGATGCATCGTTTCGCCTTCGTGGCTAAAGCGCAAGAGTGTGAAATTTTCCCTACTTAGAATTGATATGCAAGGATTTCTTCAGATCACGAAGTATTAGATTTTGAAATGCTTAGGTATTTAGATGCAGACAAAAAGTTTCCAGTGAAATCTCCCTACGGTTGTAAAACCGTGAGAGACTGATGATTCGTGTGAACTTATAGCGTGTGATCACATAAATTAAAAGCTTAAAAGGATTTGTGTCAGGAAATAAGATGAACTCCGCACTTGAAGCGTTAAAAGTATAGTAAAAATTAGAAATTAAATTTAAGTCAAAAGTTTAGATTGTATTTTTTAATATCATTAGAATTTTCATAAATTCCATGACGTAAGAAGAAGAACGCAAACCTATTTTTAAATAATATATATATATATCTTTTTAAAACCGTGCTCAATGTCACATTACAGTTACGTGATATAATCTTTGGAACATCCAACAACAACAAAGAAACCCATTTAATTTCACAAAGAACGCGAAGCAAATTTATTTGCAGAACTTGTTTTCCAAGTAAAATACAGATATGATGGTGTAAACAAGCATAATAATAATCTAGTAGAAAATTTTATAAATCCCTGAGCTTATAGTGTTCAATAATAAGATTTTATTTCTGAGATGCTCTTTTGTTGCGCAAAAATTAATAAGAGAAATTTGCCGATATGTGTATGTGTTTTAAAAAATAAACCTATATATTTCTCACATAGCGGCTCTTATCGGATATTTACGGAGAAAATGAAATTATCAACGTTTTCATCTTCTTCGAGACTATCTTCTTGACACTGCCGGTAGAGAGAAAAAGCAGAAGTTTTATCTCCAAATCAAATTTTGTCGCGTCAACTAGTCAAAATAAATGATATCACTTTTCTCAAAGGAACTATTGTCGATATGGGACGAAGAAAAAAAAAAATAATTTTTCGAATCATGAGAATTTTATTTACACCGAATAAATTTTTTGGTTGAAACGAAAAAATGGTTTCGTAAGTATTTTCTGGAATTCATTACTTCTTTTTAACACCTTTGCGACTGTGTGTTCTACCGGTGGAACATAGCGTATATTGTTTATAGCTATCTGTGGTATACTGTACTGTTAATTTTATGTATTATATAAAATCAACCGGGTTTAAAATAAGTATGTCGTCGCCTACGTGTTAAGAAAACTCATATGCTCAAAGAACAGAATCAAGTCCAAATCATTCCAACTTGATGAAACTTTGAATTTTTGTTTGTCAAATGATGTTGTTGCATATATAATATGGACCTGATGTATATCAAACAACAAGAGAAAAGCTTTGACTCCATGAATGTCACGGTCGTTCAATCTTTATGCCATCTCACTTTCGGTAAGCTTGGAGTAAAGGCTCCAAGTCCTCCAAGTAGTTAGGAAAGGGAAGAGCCAGATCTTTTGGTGTTTCCAAGTACGGCATTAATAAACATTCAATGAATGTTTTACGTGAACCAAACTGAGTAAATAAATTTTGTACATAAAAATAGCTCTGTTTTTTGTGTAATTAAAAAAATAATTTTTTTTATGTGAAGGAAAAGAAGTTCGTAGAGGTACCAAACCGATCGTATTTTGTAAAGGAGCCAAAAATAGCGCCATTTTTTTTAAAGCATTCTTTTTGTACACGGGAACGAAAGAAACATGTATTGCACATAACAACACTGGTTTTGGTTATTCACAACGTTCATTTTTTTTCCTTCCATTTTAGTATTCAGATACATATCACATCTCTCAACGTAATATTCTGTTCGATTCTTTTTGTCTAAACAAACAAAAATAAGTAATAAATGTTCCGAAATTCCACGCTTCATGAAGTTTTGCTCGAAAGTAGGCAGTAAAATCCGTTTCAACACTTCTGGAGTGAAACGGAAGCACTTAAAGTCGACTTCAACAATAGGAGGGAAAAAAATCCCGACACTTTATCAAAAACACATTTATTTTTCTTAAGGGAAAAACAAAGCAAAAAAAATGGGCCGGGTTTTCTGCAACTTTAAAATTGATTTGCGCGCTATCTCTCCGGCAATTATGACAGTCCAGTCTCCCGCTTTGTACGCCAGGTGTCGCAACATTTTTTTTTTTTTTTTTTTTTTTTTTTTGGTGAGCAAATGCAGAATATGAAACGTGCCTCACATTGCCTGGATGTTAAATTGGAAAAAAATGCAAATGTGGGGGAATCTTTACTCTTTCTACTCTTTTCTTATCAGAGCCCAGAAAGAAAGTCGATTGTGGAAAAACTTCTGTGTATGTCCCGTGATTTTTTTTAAAGAAAAAATACACTCAGTTAAACAATTTCGGCCATGTTACGGTCATAAGATAACTAGGGGTAGTAAATGCTTTTTCTTTTAAGTTCTTTTTTTTTCCCGCTTTGCCGAATATGGTGCATTTAATTATCATTAAACTTACTGGGTTTTTCTACAAAAAAAAAAAAAAAAAAAAAAAAAAAATCTAGCTTAGAATGTGACATTTCTTGCATTTATTTTCAGCGAGGTTTTTTTTTTCCCCGAGAGTTGCAGAGATGTAACTGACAAGTTGATGGGAGGGGAAAAAAAACTCTCTTTTCTACCTTTGTGATATGGACTTTTATGTGTTGCAAGAAAAGCGAAATAGGGAAGATGTAGAAAATGCTGCATAAAAAGGCAATTCTGAAGAAGGAGAAAAAAAAAAAAAAACTTTGAATACCAATGAAAATATTCTATTTTTAAACTCTCCTCACAGCACCACGACACGTTTAAAATAAAATTCTTTTCAATGTGACTGCATAGTCAAAAAAAAGGGAACATTTTACACCGTTGTTTGGAAAATGTTAACTGTGTGCCTTATTTGTTACAAAAGAAAATACCCCACTATTCCGCGTTTGTAAATGATACTTCCACCAATTGTTGGCGTGATATATGGATACTTATAAATGATTAATAAGTAAATTCAACCGAAACTTATTTTTTTTAAAAGAACGATAGAAAGTCAGATAAATATACGCTGTAGCAATGTCTAAAAGCATGTCATTTCGATTAATGGCATCAATTCATTTGAAATCTCTCCTTTAAAATAATTTCTAGTTTTTTGAGAGCAGAAAATGATTAAGAGCATTTTTGGAAGTTCATGATATATAACTGTAATCTATATCAACGAAAGGGTTTCGAATTCGATGACAAATGTTTTTTTTTTAATCCAGCATGATAGAATATTTCAAATTTACCTTTCAGTCCCAATCATTTGTATACCTATATTTAAAAGTTTCCCTCCCAACTTTTTATGCAGCTGCGATAGTGAATGCAGCAAATGAAAAGTATAAAAATTTGTAGATTTGGGTGCCAGGTCAGGTGTCATCTTCGTCATTCAATCGAGGTTTATGATTAGAAATTTCCGTCAACAAAAGCCCTCCTATTGCTATTATATATATAAAGTGTGGCGTTAGTAAAACAATCAATTATGTTATACATCTTGACTTTGTTGAATCAAAACCATTTAATAGGCCCTTCTTACTAATAGCTATACTTTTTAAACGATATCTTACTCTCTTAACGATATCGTACTCTAAGTAATACTCATTTTTAATAATTCTACTTTTTCGAGAACTTAACAGAAAGCAAAAAAAAAAAAAAAAAAAAAAAAAAAATACTTAGCTCATGTTAAAATGAAATTAATGAAGCCAATTTTAAATTATTATTCTTCATTTTATTTTAAAAAATATTTTTTCGTGTATTGTATTTTGGAAATCCGAGGCATTAAGATACATTTTTTTCTAAAATTAAGACCTGATTTTTGACGTAGAATTTTATTCTCTGTATATTTTTTATAGGACTGTAATTTATCTACAACATTAAAGCACTATTTTATCAACTGTGCGCAGTATTCTTGGAAAATAATTTTAAGTTACACAGAGTAGTATTCGAAATTAGTTATGGCTGATTTATTTACGGAATGCATTCGTTCTAAACTTATCAATGTGCCTCATTTAATTTCTTTGCGTAATTGTTTCTAAATTAGTTCTTCCTCTTCCCCCCCATTTAATTTTCTTTGTTTTTTAATATTGATACTTACGTTACAATACTGTTTTTATTAGCAAGCATATTTATAGACTATTCTTAGTGAAGAAGCTATGTATATTATATTTTCAGTGAAGTCTGAAACTAAATCGCTCAAAATTCAAAAAGAAATTTACTTATTCCTATTTCATTTCCACTCGCAGTTACTTTTAGTGAAAAGGTTAACTTTGACTGTAATTGTAGAAAACGCTCGGCATTGTTTCTGAATAAATTATTTATGACACGTTTGGCAACCATTTGATATTTTTGGCAGCAAAAGTTGCTAGGGAATGATAGTGATTTCTCGTGGAATTTGACTACTGTAGTATATTTTGTTAAAGTACCTAAAAATCCAATTTTTTCTCCATTTATGTAGTAAACTGGAAGCACGCACGAAACAAACTAAACTGAAATGGCTATGTTTAGAAACGCAGATAAAATCTTTGTTGTATCATGAAACTGTTACAAAACAATTATTGACATATTTACGCTTTATGTTAAACATTATTATTCAAATTTGGATCAATTTTATCTCATAGAAAAAGTGTAGGTTTTGATATGATATTCTAGCTTTAATAGCGTTATGAAGTAGTCTCACATTTCAATATATATCCAATAAATGTTTGAAGCTATTTTTTCCCTGTGCATAATATGTTTCATATTTTTTACTTATTTTGTAATAATGCGAAAAGATTTTTTTTTTATTTGACGCAATGAAGTTGTGAGGTTTTCTCCTATTTTTATGTCATTTAGAACTATTTTGTTCTATACTATATTTTTGGGTTTTATCTCTTCCCGAAACCCACGTTCATTTATCACAGCTAGTTTATGCAAATAAGACTCAGAAATATAGTAAATTTTAAATCTTCTAGTTTGATGCAAAATATTTTTCTCACCAACAATCAAAAGGATAGAGGAAACGACTTAAATTAAATTTATACATGCGTAAAAATTACATGCCATGTCGAATAAAATATAAATTAGACTTTTTTAAAAATATATTTTCTGAAAACTTCTTGCACTATTACACAACTATTATTTTGCTATATATCTTCCTTTATAATCTACACATTATTTCCAACACATTGGGAGTTTTCTGATTCCTGTATGAGAAAAAGAATTCAGACGAGTATAGAAAATTGTCTACTTCTTTATTTGATTTTTTTCACTAGGACGAGACGCAGCTCTCTAATTGGTTAGTCAGAAAAAAATTTCTCTTGACATTAAACTTCTTTTAAGTAATAGCGAAATCTTTTGTTATTAAATGAGCATTGATTTTTTTTTTTAAAGTGCTTGTATTTTTTAAAAGGATCAAGTTTTTTTTTATTTTGAAAAAATTCAAAAACGATGGGTAAGTACTTTGAACGTAATGTAAAATATTCGGTACTTTTCCATTTTTCCGGCGCACATCTTCCCAAACAGACTTTATTGGCGACTACACTCAATAAACACATATTCTATTTGGCGTCAGTAGTATCATTTTTGGCGACTTTATCGCTGGCGCATTGGAAAAGTACAAAACTTTCTCTCTCTCTCTCTCTTTTTTTTTTTTTTTTTTTTTTTAAATTTAGTTAAATTTTTTTTAAAAAAAAAAATTATTTTTTTTTTTTTAAATAATTTTTTGTTTTTAATTAAACATTGCTTCGTTTGGATATTATGTTTAGATATTCATTTATTGTTTTTCTTTAAGAATTTTTCTCTGTGAAAAGTCAAAAGATTCGTTGGTTTTCTTTGAAGGTTGAGAACACTAGCTCCACTGCCGTCTTCGTCATTTGATCGTCGCGAGAGATAATATTAATTCAGATCTTTCTAATCAAACTAATGTTGTGATGAATTAATTTTGATTCGATTAAATTTTTGACTATTAGAACAATATTTGAATTATAGAAACTAACTCGGAATGAGTTTAAGTAACACAACAACTCAGGAAATTATGTTAAATTAGATCTCTGAAAATGCGAATATCTTTATCATGGTTTTGGCTAATTTCATTTCTTAATTATATATTGCTTAAACTTCAAACAGTTAGATAGTGGTTTGACTTGTCCAGTTTGTCGAAGGGAACAGTGTGCTGGCAATGGGTCAGTCATCTCATTGATTAAAGGAAGCTGGTTTCGGTTAGGATTAAGAGAAAAATTAATTAAGGTGGCTCGTAAGAGAAATAGCCTGGATCTTTTAATAGTGTGATCAATTGGATATCTTTTCTAACTTTTCATATTGATATTTTCAATATCTTTAGAAGTATGAAAGAAGGTGATAGAAATGGTTTTTTATATGTTTACAGAAATCTGTCTAGTATTGGCTCGATAACTCTTTTCTGAAAGGCGATTAGCTCTCGTCAAGACATGAAGAGTTGACAAAAAAGCAATAATTTCGCCTTATTTGAAATGTCCATCAAACCCTATTGCTTAATCACGACCGCCGATTTTCATCGAGTCATAGGTTCAAGTCTTGGTGCCACTGAAGACTGATGGGTTTCGGGGCTCATGCTTGTTAAATCTGGGGAGGTTAAAGTTCTGCCGTTGACCGGGCATGGAAGTTAGGAGGGGGGGATGCCGGCTCAGTTGTTACTCGACCGAGGTACAAATTTACGAGGTCCGTCGTCAATGGCGCTCATGTTGCTTCTAGTGAGACGTTAATAATACCAAACAACTAACAAAATATGACTGCATTCCGAAGGGATTAAGACCCGTTTGGTAACCGAGATGACAGAGTAGTCTCACTGTAGCTCATGCATGTCGTAAGAGGCTACTCAAATGGGTACCCTACGTCAGCGGGTATAGTCGAGCACCCTGCCCCTGATGACTATATCAGGGGACCTCAGGGACTTGCCTTCTTTGGATAAGTTCGGGCATCTTGAACCTGAGGCACCTTAGCGATCGTTTTCTTTCCCACAGGGTTTACTGTCTTTGGTAAACACGGGTAGGCACCCCCGGGTTACCTTAGCGATCCTTCTCTATTTTTAACCCTCTTTCTTGCCAACCAATTGTTGTCTTTTCTTCAATTTTTTCACGTCTGGACCACAATTAAACCTTGTTTCACGCAGCATAGCCATATTTGGCTCTTGCGCCAGTAACATGTACATTTACTCACTCCGAAGAGATTAATTGGTCACTGAGCCCAAAACGATCTTCTCAACCCTGACTCAAATAGGGAGTGAGTAAGTGATGGTGGAGCTTAATGGCGCAAGAACCAGATATGGCTATGCTGCGCCAAACTAGATGTAACTGTGATCTAGATTTTTGTGAAAGGGAAAATAAAAATTGATCGATAAGAAAGAGGGTTAAAAATAGAGAAGGATCGCTAGGATACCCGGGAACGCCTTGCCTGTTTTTATTACATACAGTAAAATCCATGGTCTAGAAAAAATTACTACAATAACTCGGGGGCTTTCAAAGGAAGGTAAGTCCCTGAAGGTGGATCAAACAGGGAAATTGGATGCAAGTATTTTATGGTTCGTTAAAAATTACACAAAGCATGGGAGCCTTTCCAGCAATCCCGCCAAATCCAAGTGTATAATCGTAGAGTTTATACATATCGGCGATGTTCCTGTAACTGTAATAACTAAAGTTTTCTTCCATCCTATTATTATATTTTCTTTTTAAATTGCAGCAATCTCTCAGCGATCTATTTATGATTCAGAATATCATACACAGCTTTCTAAAGAAAAAATTAGGTTCCGCTAGTAAAAAAATTAACAAATGTGATTTTTTCTCTGTTGAGGTTGTCTTCCTACACGCATTTGTTCTGGTTTTTTTTCCCATGATGTATAAGCAAATCAATTAATTATCTAATTAATTTTTTCCACATCGAAACTGTTATCAACTTACGTTTGTGTTGGTTTTTATAAGATTCCTTTTTTTTTTCGGTTTTATAAATATTATTTTTTTGTTCCTTTTAATATAATTAATATCATCATTTTTTGTTTGACAAAAAAATGTGATTTGATTATATTTAATCGTATCATTTACGCGCTGAATTAATTTCTTTTTATTTATATCACGGAATTTCTTTTTAATTTCAATTAATCTTGATGATGGTCCAGATATCCAGATGGAAGAAAAACTAACAAACGTTTTTACTTATAATTTTTGTCCGTTTTATTTTTTCCCTGGATGAACGAAAAGAAAGAAGGTAATATAAAGGTATAAAACGCGGAATTTACGGAAATATTTCCCTTCTATTTTCAGTCGTGAAAAATGAAACAGAATCCTTAAATAAACTATCTACTGGGTTTCAAATTCTTACTTTTTATTCAGTACATAAACCGCTATTTGAAGTAATGCGAGACTGTCTTTTTCGTTGGTTATTTTTATGTGTATTTTTTTGTGTAATGACATATTTTTAAAAATACTTTCCCCTCAAAGAAAAAAAAAGTTAACTGTTGCTACAATATATGCGTTGCTAAGAAATAATTCACCTCGGTAAGTCCCCCCCCCTCCTGTCTCTCTTCCATATGGTATGTATCGGGTTTTGCATCTGAAAGCGAATGCAAATGAAAAAATATCACATCGCTACCAGTATTATTATTTATTTCTAATGTAGCTGTTTACATTTTTGTGTCTTTGAATTCCTGTTTTTAAACTACCTCATGTCAAAATGCAGCATTTTTTTTTTTTTTTTTTTTCAATATTTTATACTTTTTTTTTTTATTTTCTTACCTTGATGTGAGTTTACTTTATTCGAACTCATTTTAAATTTGTTTTGGTTACTTTTAAAAATAATTTTTTTGTATGCTTCAGAACTGTTTTCTTTTTGCTTTACTAATTTCACATTATTGTTGGAAATGACGTGTTCAGTATATAATAGAAATAAGCAAACTCCATAACATTCTTTATTGTAGAGTTCGTTATTATATGTGTGCATTCGTGCATTACTTACATAATATTTTAACAACAATTCTTACAATAATCATGAATTCTGGCAATGAAAACATGTAATAAATTTATATGATAATTACGGAATTATTTACGTACTGGTAATACAGAGTTCGGAGAGGTTGAATTACTATTGATTGATCCTGGGATGATGCTGAATTTCTATTGGTTGCTGCAGATGGAGGTGAAAGATGAGATACTGTACAGGGGGATTCAAGATATCCTTACCTCTAAGCTTCATAGTGAATTGGCGCTTCTGTTTGCCTTTAATCAAAATGAATTTCAAAATAATAAAATGAATTTATGTGGGGAAGTGTGGAGAAAGAAACACTAGTTTATGTAAATTTTAGTCACCTTACCAGGGCATAAAATAAAGTGATGCGTTGCCAATTTTCGCAGCCGTGGCAGCCAATTCATCGTAGCCGCGTCCTTTCCTCCCTGTCTCCATTATAGACCCATCGTGTAGCGAGACTGATTCGCGTTAAAACTGGACCCATGTGGTGACCGGGTATGACAGAATAGTACCACTGTTGCTCATACATGTTGTAAGACATGACTTAAATGTGTACCCAGCGTCTGGGGGTATAGCCGGGCACTCTGCTCCTGATTATATCAGGGGACCTCAAGGACTTGCATTCTTTTGGTAAGTACGGGCATCAGGAATCTGAGGCACCCCAGTGATCTTTTCTTTCCTATAGGAATTACTATCTTTGGTAAACACGGATGAGGCACCCCCCGGGTTACCCTAGCGATCCTTCTCTGTTTTCGACCCTCCTTCTTGTCAACCAATTTTTGTCCTTTTTTTCCCCCCGATTTTTTTCACACGTCTAGACCGCAGTTAATTTTTGTGTGGCGCAGTACAGCTACTTCTGACTCTTATGCTATTAACATTTACATTCACTCACTCACTCACTCGCGTTAAAACTTTCTAGACTTGGAGTTCTCAAATTGGCGTTATAGGGAGGCTGGAGAGTGGATTACAAACTCAGGGGTTCCCCCTCACGTTCATTTGACCGTGATTTAAATTATGATGTCTTATGCCTTAAATCATTGTGTTTAATATGTCGATATATATTTTGTACTTAAAAAATAATATTTTAACGGCTAAATAATTAATCATTTTTAAAAATGGCAAAGATTTAAAGTCTTGTCCAAATAAAAACTCATCGTGTTTTGAATTACTTCATCATCTGTGTTTTTCTTTCTTTTCTCTCTCTCTCTCTCTCTCTCTCACACACACACACACAAATATACATATATAAAAAGGTTGAATTTATGTAATTTGAGTTCTTTTAATTCGAAATTTTGAATCATTTGCCTTGGGTCCTCGAATTAGGCATTAAAATAATGGAAAAAATTTGTGGATAATTCGCATTTTATTTCGAATTTTTTCAATCCTTACTCTTAGAAAATTACGGAAAAAAAGGCTCTTTTGACTCTTTAACTGACGTGTATTTTCATTTTTAATAATGTTTCTGAGAATAAGGAAAGTGAGGGACGTCGGATTCTATTATTTTTACCACTTGATAGGTTGAAATCATTTCGAATTTTCAGAAATCCTATTCTGAGAAGCAAGTAAAAATACATGATTTTTTAAGATGTAGTAACTTGCTAAGGTACAATGTGATTTAACCAAAAAATGCATGTATAAATTTATGCATTGTAACATACATGCATTTTGTAAAATAAAGATCGTCAGAAAAATCTTTAATGATGGAATTTCCTTTTTTTTTTAAATACCTTTCTTCTTCAGAAAAAATATAATGTTGTTGGATGTTTTAATAAATATTCTTAGATATATACAAAACAAACATAGCATTTCTTTATATCCTTTTTTAAAATTTAGATCTTATGTACAAGTTCTTTGCCTCGTTGACGCATAGTATTTTTCTGAATTCTATGCAAAGATAATGATGAAGAAATAATGTATTTTTTATCATTTTATTCTAAGAAAGAATAATGAGTTTTAGAAATTTCTTCGGAAGAAAAATATAAAATTTAAATAAATTTACTGAATGTAGATAAGTTATGTCTAAAATTGTTTTATTAAATATCATTTCCATTCTAAAAAAATTCTCACTCAAATTATGTTTTAAAATTAGTTGATGATTAAAGTTTCAATATTTCATTTTACTATAAAATCGTACTTTTTGAAAAATGTAACAAATATAATTACGAAAGTTTATTCGAGATATCTTTAGAAAAGTTTGGACGAAATTCTTTAAACATCCCACGCGTTAGATGGAACGTCTCATTCGTAGTAATTATTTTCGTCGCCTACGCATGCTGAGTTACGCCGCACAAAATCATCAGTTAACTTCCGAAAGTTTGGACGGAATCTTTAGAAAGATTTTCGCGTATTCAAAAATCATACAGAATTAAGAAGCTAAAAATTCAAGTTTATATTCCATGCTCTTTATTTTATTTCTTCCTAAATCTTATAATTGAATTTTAAAATGGTATATCCCATTTATTTCTCTTTTCCAAATGTTAAAATGTATATGCTTTGAGGCATTTGGATGCATCGGAGTTCTTAAAAAACATAAACATTTTAATGCATATTTTGCAATTTTTAGTTATAATTCTTTAGCGCATGTTACATTTTTTCCTTCGAAAAGAAAAAGAAAATAAATCTTTTAAAATGCTCGAATTTATAATCCTTTTAGTTCCTCGGCAAGTTAAAAGAAGAGACTCGTTCGGCTGTCTTGAAATATCTAATTGCTTTTATTTATTTTTTTTATGCAAATATTACTTAAAAGCTTTACAACTTTCCTCGCGCTTCGAAATTTAGTCAGCATTTATCTCATTATCATTCTTTCGCGATGGAAATTAAATTTAACGTGAAATAGTTCTTAGAAAACACTTTAATGCAAACTATTTAAAGCAAATTTGGTGTACAGTTTTGAAGTTTAGTAAAATATTCTTGTTTATTATTATATTTGCTAAGTAACCCTCCCTCCCCCATTATCATTAAAAAATCTTTATAGATTAATAACCACAAGCAGTCTTAAGTCATTTACTTTCTTATCATATTTGAAATAATGATGTTAAAAATTGAAGAAAAAAAAATATTTGTCAAATTCATTAAAGGTTATAAATTATTATTTATTATATTGTTCTCTTTGTGCTTTTGTTAAATATAAACGTGAATTTTAATGAAAATTGCTTATCTCAGATGTGTAAATTCAAAAAAATGTAATGTAATCAATGTAAAAAAAATCAGACGCTATAATTTTCCTGTAAAAATAGTCTCTTCAAGATTTTCATAATAGTTTTAAGAAGATTATATTAATACCAATTTTAAATTATCCTCTTTTTTTTCCTTCAAAATAATGGAAGTCATGTTTTTAGTATTGTGATATTTGTATTCGTATGTATCATATTATGTAAAGAAAATCACTTTTATAAACATAAATAATTGTATATAAGCAATTAATAATCATTAGCTATATTTAACTTTCCTTAGTCATTTTCTTACTTTTAAGAAACTCTTGCACAAAATGTGCTACATTCATAACTTTGAAAATCTGCATAGCACTTGTAAACATAACATTCAATACAATGAACATTAGCATAATTCAAAATCTGAATTTCATGATGTGTTTTTAAATTTAAATTTTATGATTCAATTTTCCCTTGAATTTTACACAAATACTGTGCTATAACAAAACTATGTACGCTCTTATTAGAAGGTAATTATGTTCACTGTATATAACATAACCTAATTTCATAGTGTGAAAAGTATCAGTTTTACGGATAAAATAGATAGTGAGGAAAGTATGCTAAAATTATACGAAGAAAGCATATTTTCAGAAAAACGCAATTAAAGTCTTTGTTACGCGAAAGTTTGAACTTTGTTGTCCTGGCAGAAAAGCTCATTTTACTGGCAAGTGGAACGTAACAATAATATCATATTGGTAAGAAGGACCTTGGCGACACATTTGGTTGTCAAATTTAGTGATAAAACTAGCGAGAGAAGGAGTCCTTAGACTTCTGGGACATTCTTTAAAGTGTATTTATATCAGCCACTATGTGTACAAAGATATTACATGTAGTGTATTCAGACTGTATGTTTAATTCGATATTGTGATTATATGATTTGAAATTTTGTGTTCAGTGATTGCGCGAACTTTAAATTTGTGTTATCGTGTAATTTTACTTGTGTGTGTGAGTTAAAAATAAGTAGTTTATTTGCAGATATTCGGGTGAGAACATGTTCTAAGATATTACATAGATAAGGATGACCTTGGCGACAAATTTGGTTTCCAAATTTGGCTACAATTTAACGAAAGAATGAGCCTTTAGAGACTTCTTGGACGTTCTTTGAAAATGGGAACCAATTTGTATTTGCTTGGAAGTAACCTATTTTTTAACAGCGGGTACATATTTTGCATACGAAAAACGAAAGTTTATATTTACAGTTTTAAAATTCAATTTTCTAGTGCTCTATTTATCAAATTCTCAAAAACAATACATCTATGGATTCGGCGATGTACCATATAGCTGTTAACAGATAATTCCAAAGTGCAAAATTAGAAGCATTTTTAAAGTCTAACTTACCTTAAAAATTATTTTAAAAGAGTAAACTAGGATATAGCTGCTGTAGCCTAGTGGTCATGGTCGCGATTTCATGACCACCGTTGTTTTTGTCGAGTGGTGGATTCGAACCCTGATGTCACTAAAGACCCGCCGTGTAGCTAAGGGCTGATGCACGTTTAATCTGTCGAGATCCCAAGTCCTTCCGTTGTGGAGTGTGGAAATTTGGAAAAGAAGGTATCGAACTCTGATTTCATTCTCGTCACTTGACCGAGGTTAAAAATTTCGAGGTCCGCCGCCAATAGTTTCGCCCTTGTGCTGCTTCTTGGTGCGTCGTTAATAAACAATCAGAATCGAAGTAAAATAGAACGAGAAGGATCCTGTTTCAAATATTTTAATAGTGGTCGATATAAATAAACTCAAAATAATTGCACAACAATGAAATATATACTATATATTTTTCGCTTTGGTTGTTAGACTATTACTGCATTAAATTTCTGAAAAACTTAAAGAATTATGATAATTTAATTCAATTTAAAAGATTATAATAAACACATAACTCAAAAGTTGTGATTTTATAGCACGATTATCACTTTAAACGTTAAATATTTTTAAATAATTGCATAAAACAGAAGTAATCATTTTCGTTTTATTTATTTATATATATAATCATAAGAATCTTCTGTAAAGAATCTTCGGAGAAATATCTTCTTTCATTTAACTTATTTTATTTAATTAACATCTGACTTAACATTAATATGTTTAGTATAAAATAATTTTATCAGCATTATCACTCCTATAATAAGTAACTAAAATATTTCACTCGATATTATCAATTTACTAAAAATAATAAATCGGAACACAAAGTGCAGCTCAAAAATTTGAATTTATTTTTAGCGTGATAAAAAAAAAAGAAGTATGTGGTATCTATCCCCTTAATGCAAGTTTCCGAAACACTGATATTAACAATCATAATTCTAATTCCGTTTTGAAGTATGATTATAGTGATTACTACAATTCTCTGCTTGCTTCTAGTACTTTTTGATGCGACATACATTAATCATCTTTTATACTGTCATCCTATTGGCTAATGCAATCTTCTTGGTTCTCATTACATAGTACCTGTAAATGTGATATCGACTGAATAAATTTTCATTCTTAAAATAGAATTTGTATAGAATTATATAGGGGTACATTATTGTAAATGATTTTTAACTACTGTTTGGGTGCACAATTTTTAGAATGTTTTGATATTTCTCGTTACTTTTTTTTATTTTATTTTGTCACTTTTTAATACAAATTGTATTTTATTTCTCTCATCATTAATTGTTTACGAAAAACTTTTGAAAGAGAGGGTCTTCGAGATTAATGTGGAGGGTTCTGTTTTTGATTATTTATTTTTGCTTTGATTTGGAAAAGCCTAAATTTATTTTCTGTGTGTAGTTTGTATGATATATTTTAGTAATAGTAAAATAGTTGCTTAATTATTTTGAGGGGGAGCATTATATTGCTTGAAATTTGTCTTAAACTCCTATCTGGTCCTGTTATAAATTAAAAATAATTATGAATATTTGAATGCAAAATTTATTTCTAAATGTAAAATAACACCGGTAAAACACGAGTTTTTTAAACATGGGTATTCTTTCAAACTTCACGCCTTTCGTAAAATAATATTTTTTATATCTTAAATTTTAAGAGCGAAAAGGGAACGTTGAGTCAAATTCAATTCTTTATATAATTAGTTTTAATCAAATAATTTTTATTAATTATAATTAAATTATCGTATTGTCATTCAAACCAATCGTGTATAGAAAATTTCAGTTCAATTGAACGCTTTAAAATGTGAGAAAAAAGCTTTCAAAGTTTTAATACAATTTGAGTTCCAGAAAACCCATTAAAAGGAAAATATAAATAAATAGGAAGTAGAAAATTTTGAACAATATATTGTTATTGTTGAGCAATGTAATGTTTATTGCTAATGTTAATGTGTTTCAACAACGGCTTATTTATTTCTCTTCATTTTTATCAAACATTTTTCCCTTTTAGATTAAAACAGCTTCGTTTCTAAAAATTTAAAAGTTGAAAGTGAATATATTTATATCCTGAAATTTATTTAATGTGATAATGTGTGTCGCAAAAAAAATGCAGTCAGCTAGATTTATGAATTATAATTTTTTTTTCTTTTCATTTTTAATGAGTCAGTTTAAAACATTTAGAAATGTAATCGTGAAATTTTTTAAACTAATTAACATCAATAAAACGAGATTCAGAAAAATAATGCAAAAAAAAAAAAAAAAAACTGTTGAAATTTAAAATATGTTCTTGGACATAAAGTTGTGTAAATATTATTCTTGAATATATATAAGAATAAAATGTATTTTAATAATAAAAATTATAATATTGATTTCCTGAATATCAAAATAGGACGACTTTTGCCAAATTTTTAAATTTCTTAGGAGATATAATTAGATTTCTTAGCTACACTAAATATCGTTAGATTCGAGTAATTTAGAAACATAATATAAAGGAACTAAGTTATCTAAGAAATTCTGTTGTAATTTTTAAAATCTTATACAGTTCAAATAATTTTATAGCAGTAAACTTACTTTTCTTAGATACGAAAGATTAATTAGATCCAAGTAATTTAGAAACGTAATATTTGAAAGAATTAAATTCTTTACGAAAGTCTGGTCTAATTTTTAAAATCTGGTAATGTTCAAATAATTGTACACTTGTAAAGTTTGTTAGGGACTAAAAATTTATTAGATTCAAATAATTTAGGGGATATGTAAAATATAAAAGAACTCTAAATTCTGTAAGATAGCCTGTTCTAATTTATAAAATGTAATAATGTTCAAATAATTTAATACTAGTAACGTTCTAGTTTATGAAATCAAATATATTTTATCCAGGAACATAAAAGTCAGAAATGTTCCATTCTACAATGAAAGAATGGACGCTTTTCCATTTTGTGATATAAGAGTTGGAACATAAGAATCGACAATTCGCTTTTAACATTATTCTTTGGGTAACAAGGACTGAGAAACCCCCGAAATTTGTATCCAGAAAAGGACAAACCACGCAGAAAACTAAAACAATAGGGAGGCTTTTATGATGCAGGATTAATGATGCCATTACTGTGAGTAAGATGGCGAATCCTCGGAATATGAACGCTCCAACACTCATTCATTTCACAAAGTTTCCTTTTCGCGCACACACATAATCGTATCTGATCGTACGTTAGATCCAGAAACGCTTTGCAGTTAAATATATGCATCGCGAAGTTAAAATAAGAGAAAGGTACTACACTATTCCGTTCTGCGGTTCCGCGGAAAAGTTTCTGCGATTCTCCAATTTCAATAGCGAGAGATTTCTCTTTTCTAATGAATTTCCTGGGTCTCTATTTTCGCTCCCTGGAATTTTCCATTTGAAGGGTATTTGTGGTTTGATGATAAGTATTTATTTTGGAAATTGAGAAACTTTGTTTTGTATGGCTTTGCTATCTGAATTTGGATTAAAGCTGCTGTTGATTAAATATAAAAGAAATCTTGTGATAAGAGATATACAAAATCGGGAAATAAATATATATTACCTTTGGGAAATAAGTTTTTAATTTATGAATGCTTCTTGGAAACTTTCTTATTTTGTTAAGTTATTTTGATGCATCTTTTCTCTTTATATTTTATTTAGATATTGAATTAAATTTATATTATATATATTCTTTTTGTTGTTTATAGTGATTATTTCAATTTTAAATGTTTTTACTATGAAACTTGACTGCTTTGTTTTGAAAAAATATTTTTATGTTTAAAGTTCCTTTTAAACATTTGAATAAAAGTTAGTTTTCATCACTTTCTCTGCGTACGCCAAATTTTTAATTTTCATAAAAATTCGTGTATGTGATGCGATAACACTTTGTATAATTATCAGTACAAAAGCTGTAAAACCTTGTATTGGATTTTTGAGATATAATTTTTGAAGAATCTCTCAATATCGAAGAAAATTAATTTATATCACATTTGGAAAAAAAAAAATACTGTTACCTAAATTGAAACTGATATCTTAAAGCAAAAATATTAATCGTTATAGCTATGTTATGCACAGTACATCTTACTTTTGCGTAAGATATTAATAAGAGCTTTTGAAATTGATATAATATTTTTAAATCAATTTATATTATAGTTACATAATTTCAATACCTGCAATTATTATATACCCAAAGGGGACCGTCGGTTGGCAATGACTTCTTGGAGCTTTCTTTCAGGTCCAAATGTAGAAATATAACCTCAATATCATATATTTTGTCTAATCTGCAAAGTCTAACGCAACTGAAATTTCCCATTCTTTGAAACTAAGGGCAGATTCGATAGTTTTATTTCTAACATTTGATATGTCTTCTTATAAAACTCTGCATTTATTTATTGACCGTTTCTACTGCTGCATATTTCTGCCAGAACAAGGTCTGCTATACACAGCCAAATACGCATCCGAATTTTGAGTCAGGTTCGATGACGATGTCGACGCAGGAGCTAGCATCCCATTCTCCACATTGGTCACGGTAGCCTAGTGGTCATGGTTTCGGATTCATGGCCGGCGGCTTTCGCTCAGTCGCGGGTTCGATCCTTGGCCGCTAAAGACCCGCCGTGTAGCAGGGGCTGATGCACGTTAAATCTGTCTGGGCCCAAAATCCTCCCATTGGTGTGGTGTGGAAGTTAGGAGAGGGGGTGCCAGCTCAGGTGTCGTCTTCGTCACTTGACCAAGGTTCAAAATTACGAGGTCCATCGCCAATAGCCCTGTTGTTGCTTCCAGTGAGACATTAATAAAAATTAAACTTTAAAAAAAAATCACTCTCCACACCTGCGACTCGTCAATGTGAAGATTTACCTATTTAACGTCCATCATTCCCTCTAAAGGGTGGTTCTAAAGTGAAATTTGGACTCGAACTCGCGGCTTAATTGAAACATCACTGGCCACCTTGACTCTGTGATCTCGAGGGTACCGCGACCGTTGAAGCTCCTATTAAAAACGTTTTTGCACCAAACATGATTTTCGAGTGACTATAAAACCAAATTTACCTAACATTAAGGAGCAATATTCAAATTCGGAGGTTTTTTCGTGATTAAAGAGAAACATATAACTCAAAATGCTAAAATATGTAATACTTTTAGTTTCTGATTACTTCAAAGAACAATTTGTGCAAGAATCCACCTTATGTATATTCAGTTCAATTATGTGTGTGTGGACTAATTATTGAAATATGTCAATAATTAGTCCTTGCGAATTTATTTTACAAAATATTTCCATGCGCGAACTAACTAGCAATTATTCATACATTAATGTAAGCGGAATTTATATGTAACGTTTAGTTTCAGGACTTCTTTGTTTACATTTAATAAAACGGGGATTTTTTTCATTTTAAGAATGAAACTTGGTGCCTTTTTTAGTCCGCGGGAAGGGCCGCGGGTTCAAACCCTGATGCCATTAAAGACCCACAGATAAACTTTAAATCTGTCGAGGTCTTTGAGTATTCCCGAAGATGAGGAGTGGAAGTTTGGATAGATAGGTGATAGTTCACCTCATCACTTGACCGAGATTCAAAAGTACGAAATCAGTCGTAATCCACCCTCATATTCCTTTTAAGTGCAAAGTTAAAAAATCATTCAAATGGCGCATTTTTTTTTTTTTTTTTTTTTTTTTGTCTTGGTGAATTTTCTAGGAGCGATGCATCGCCAGTTGGGTTCAGCTTCTTTCCTGCTAATAGTTAAATGTTTAACCATTACACAGAGTCATTACACAGTCTGTTAAACGCTAGTTGGATAGAACAAAATGGTGGAATAAACACCTGAGGTATTGTTGTCAATATTTAGTTTCTTATGTAATAGAATTCATGAGGCATATTTCTCGAATTCAAAAGAAACTACGTTATGTACTCTGTCAGATACCATCTTAAAATTTATGCTTGCTGTTTAATTCAAAATATTTTTTTTAGAACTATGTCCAAAATTTCCTTTTTTGCATTTTTGTTACTTAAGAGGCATTAAATATAGATCTTTCACCCTTTGAAAAAAAAACTCCTTTTTTTGTGCGTCTGTGTTTTCCTTTTTTGGAAAGAAATTGAAAAAAACTAACACTTAATTGGAGTAGCAGTTACATGGAAGGCTAATATCGTTGAAAAATTCAAACCAAAATACTTCAATATAAGGTCAAAATACGTGGTATGGTTAATAATGAAAAAGTACCAAAGAATGGTTTTCGAAGAATTATATTAAAGAGATTAGTTACTTACCTTACTGTTCTATTGATATAACATAACATTAGATGCGCATAATCATTTCTCCGAACAATAAATACCTCCTTATTTCTAATTATAACAATTAAGGTAAGACAAAACTTGGCAAGGTATAGTGCTAAATAATATAGCAAATGATTCTCATCTGACTAATGTAGTTTTCCTGTAACAACTTATAGCGAATACTGCAATAACTATCACATTTGCTATTAGATTCCTATTTTTAGATCGTTAAGCTATTCTTTCACATCTGGCGCTAATTTTAGACCACCGCCAGACAGTGAAGAAAATACTTATCTACTTTTAGTTGGACACATCAACTCGTGCGGAACATTAGTTAAGATAGTAATTTAAGTAGGCTAGTGTACTCTGTTTTAAAACAAGCTCTAATATTATTTGAAAAAAAAGGGATAGGTACTGCTTAAGGCTTCTTTTGGACCACTTTGATGGTATTTCATTGTAGTGAAATTTATATCAGCCTTTTTTATATAAGTTTCTCATGTAAGAATATTTCTTCATTTCTTGAATTTATATTTAGTAAATTGGGTCTAAAGAATTTTAAGTGAATAGCACATATAAAATATAGCTTGCAATGATTCAAATAATCGAACATAAATCTTTTGACTATTCGAGTGTCTTCGAAGTTCTCATACAGACGATTCATTAAATTATTATACAGAAACAACAAACTTTAAAATAATTATTTTTCTGATTATGTTAAGAAAGTCCAAATAACATTCCGTAGAAAAGTTATTTTAATTTATATTTACAAAAAAATTTCAAAATGTCCTACCCTTTCATGAAGACAAAGCTTGAACTCACTCATTCGTGCATATTTTGAGAAACTCTTTACAAAATATTGGAGTCATTTCTTGTTGCCTATGAGTAATATGGCTTTTTTTCAGATCATTCTTTGTTTGGGTATAATTTTCATAAACTTTTTTCTTTAAATGTTCCCTCTTAAAATTAATCAGGGAATGCTGATAGCCAAATATTTCTTAAAGTGATCGACCAATAAATTATCTTTAAGCATGGCTATGTTTTCAGTACTCGTAAAACAGATTACACCGTCTCTTTTAAACCAAGAACGTCGTTTCTTCTGATCTGAACATTTCCTAACTTTTTTTCTGAAGGGATATGCAAAAAATAAAAAATAAAAAAGGGTTTATGCATATCCCTTCAGAACAAACAATATACAAGCAAATTATTACGTGAAAATTGTCATATCACTCAAAGAATACAAGAAGTCACTCCCAGCATCTTGAATCGCATTTCTCAAATTGAATATGTACAAAAGAGTTCAGCTTTGCCTACATAAAAGGGGCAAACATTTTGTACATTTGTTGCAAATGTAAGTTCAAAACATTTACTAAATTATATTAGAAGTACTTTTTACTATTAACTCTATGATAAGTGTTTGAAAGTTATTTTTTTTAATAACAAATTGACAAGTCATTATTACAGGAGCTTTTAGGACATCCAGTACATTAACTCTGGTAAATTAACAGAAAATCATGCGTACGTAATCTGTACTTATACTGCAGCATATAGATAGCCAGTTCTCTTTTTTTCAAACAATTTCTTTCATTAATCGTTAATTTATTATCCGATCTCAATCATCCTACATAAATTCAACCTATTTTGCGCTATTTAATCTCTCAGTAATAAATTAATCTATTATCGTCTCTTTCCCGATAATTAATGACATTTTATGTAATTGCTCTTTAGTATCATTTCTGCGATGCTGTCCGTTGAGTGAATAATGAATTTGAGGATTTTTAATTTTAGAACAGTGTCATGAATTTTTAATACCAGTTTTTTTAATCTGATTTTTTAAGTATGTCATTTCTCTATTTAAAAATTGTCTCTTTGCTATTTGTCTCTTATATTTAATAGAATAGATACTACTCTCAAACAAATAACACACATACAGAAAAATTTTAACATACTCTCTCTCTGCCCGTAATCCGGCCTTTTTACACTTGTTGACAACTCCAAGAAAATTATATTATACTTTCTATTTCGTCTGAATAATGTAGGATATCAATACGAAAAGTAAATGTTGCATAGTTTCAATTATTTTATGTGTTCAGCAAATTGTGTGTTTGCATATGCTGTATTACGTTTTATATAATAATACACTGCTTTTGCTGATGAAATGCTGTATTTTTAATGATTTTCCAGTAATCCATCGTTTTCAGTAATCAGATTTTTGTTGCAGTCTTAGTTATTTTATATATTTGACACTTTATTTGCTTGTGTTGTATTAAATATTTTATACAAAACTTTTCTTGTTTAAAGGCGTCATTGTTAATCATTTTCCAGTTGTCCGGCTTTTTCGATAGACCGGCTGTACTCTGGTCCAATATCTGCCGGATCGGAGAGAGTATTGTATAATTTTTTGAGCAATTTTAATACCATTTACATTTTGTTTACATGATTTTTTTTTATATAGGAAAAAGTAATTTCGTCTTTTTAACCTGTTTGTTGGTTGCTTTAAATTATTTACATCAAAGAATCTTAGAAATTACTAAAATTAGAATTAAATAATTTAGAACATGAGGACATTTTTGTTTAGATGTTTTAAAACTATTTCTTAATTTTGCTGCATTCTGGTCATGTTTGAGGGTGAAAGATTTTGATATTGCACAAAATTGTGATAATTTTTTTTTATTTTGTAAGCCACCAAAAAGCTTTTGGTTTAACGTACAACCTTTAATTGTTGTTGTAAAATTTGAAACCACATTTCAAATTTTATCGTAAAACTATTTTGCCTTATAACCAT
>BMAW01090199.1:0-54651 GCA_019974015.1 Nephila pilipes | reverse complement strand
TAAAATGCTTGAAAGTATTCAATACTGCTGTTTTCCGGCTCCATCCGATAGGTTATATTGTAAAATTCTTCTTTCATCTCTTATACATTTTATTTTGTAGTTTTTATTTCGAAGGTAATGTAACTTGACTTTTTTGGTAAAGATCAGTTTGATTTATGGTAATAGTTAATATAGAATGTCGGATTAAATGTTATTTTATTTTACTTCAGAATATAATTTTATTACATTCGTGATTTTGTTGTTGTTTTTGTTTACTTTTTTATTACTTTCCTTTTAAATCTTTAATCATGTTACAAAATCATTTCTCTATCAACAAGTTTTTTCTCATGGTTAATGTCGTTTGTATATAGATTCAATTATCAATATTATGTTAAAGTTATCCAAACATTTTTTCCAAGATTTCATGCTCTCATGAAATTAGCTTACAGATCTTTACAGAGGAATCACCTTCTCTAATTCAGAAAAGTAATATAGCCAACGACTTAGTTTATATAATTGAAATATCATTCAGAAAAATTTATTATTTGGTCTGTATATCTATTGAGAAAATAAGCTCAATTATAAATACTGTTTTGGAGTTACCCAAAAAATTTTACAAACATCCTCTTTCAGGTTATAGTTTAAGAATTTATATTCATTTCAAGAATTATTCTTAATAATTAGGATACTATCCATGTAATCCTATCTTTTACGGTAAAGAGTTGAAATTTCCATGACTGGTCCTTACAAATGTAAATGAGTAATCTGATAGTTATATCTTTGAAAAGTTATTGGAAGCATTTAGCTTAATATTCGTATATATTAGAAATAAGTAATATATTAGATAATATATATAATATATTAGAAATAGAATATATATATATACAATATATATATATATATTGAAATAAGTAATATATATCTGCGCAAAAGCCGCCGCGCGCTGCACTTAACGCGCCGCGCTGCCTTTGCCAGCAAAGCATACTGCCGCGCCGCACGTAAGCACCGCTTTAAGCCTTTGCCGCTTTGCTTATTGCGCTGCCGCGCAGGCAGGTAGGTATATACGCACAGCGCAGCAAAACTACGCCGCAGCGCCTTTGCTGCGCCGCGCCGGCAAAGCTGGCGCGGCGTTGAACTGATCTATTATTTCTCATTATTGTTTATTAAAATTTAGATTTTTAGTTTCCAAAATTGGTTTGGTTCTTTCTGATTTCGATGTTTTTGAGCTGAAATAATAGTAATTTAAAAATATACTCGTATACTATCATCTGTCAAATAAGGTTTTTGAATTTAGAATACTTTTATCGGAATAAATAAATTTTTATATTGCTTTTCATAAAAACATGATTATTAATTTTATAAATTTTTTAAATGCATCGATTTAATTTTTTGGCGTTATTTCAAAATATTTGTGTTGGTAATTAAAACCAAAATTGCTCCAAATATAAATACTGCAATTTTCAGCATGTGTTTGCAATTTCTTATGGCTTAATATTTAAATTTATGGAATCTACTGGATTTTTTATGAACCTTTTATTTCAATTCACCATTCCCTCATATCGTATCAAATATTGATAAGATCTTTAATACTTTAATTAAAAAAATAGTTTTCAAATAAATTTCTTTAAAGAAATGTGAGAACAATATTTTCTGATATTTATGAAAATTTTACATTTGATCCCTTAAGTCAAATGTTATTTCACACTATTTGAGGTTAAAGATAACAGCATTAAAATTGTGTGAATAATTTACAAAGTAAAATATTTTAGTTATGTTGTTTGTTTGATGCTGCCATAGGGGGGGGATTATAAATATGGCATTAACTTCGTTTTGAAGAATAAAGTTTTTACTCCGATTAGTATAAAAACGTTTATTAATGTAATCAATAAGTGATTTAATTTTTACAACGTTTTTATGTATTTCACTTGGTGGGTGGGTGTCATTAAATTTTCGATCGTTAATTTAACCAACTTCCCATCAAGCTAGAGTTCTGAAACTTTGGGAATCGTTCTTACTCGCCCAGCATTAGACATTTGAGACAAGTTTTAACTAATATTTCAATATTTTTTTTTAATAAACTTTGCCACCATATAAAAATTTGTCGAATTTTAATCGTCAGTTTCTCCTTATTTTCCTCTTTTCTTTTTCCCATTTGAATTTTGTGAGTAGCATAATTTACAATTGGACTATGAGCTCCATTATTCAAGGAATGTAAACTTGTAAATCTCCATTGTTCTCTGCAATGATGTTCAATGAATGTATTTTCTTCTTTCCAGAATTCAAGGAAGCTTTCGGGCTGTTCGATCATAACGGTGATGGGTCCATAGAGGCCGCTGAACTAGGGGTTGTGATGAGATCTCTCGGTCAAAGGCCTACGGAAGCAGAACTGGTCAACATGATTCGGCTCGTTGATCAAGATGGTGAGTCATCCTTAATCCATGGTCTTACACATCTTAAAATATCATTTCAATTCAAAACCTTATTGTGTTCTATTACATGTCTTTTAAGAGTCTTTTTATTGTTACTGTTACTTAAACCTTCTTGAAATATTTTTTTTTTATTTTAAAAATATATATTTCCTTTATATTTTAAAATGTTTATCGCTGCTATGGGGCTGATTGCGATAAATGTTTTCGAAAACCATTCATTATCACTCCTAGAACAGCTGTTCGTCATCACTTTTCCAAAGCTCGTCCATAATCACTCTTCGAAAGATCTTTCATCATCACTCTTGGAGAGGTTGTCCATTATTATTCATCGGAAACCCGTTCATAATCCCTCTTGAAAAGATTTTGTATAGGTGCGTCTCGTAAAGATATGGATTTGTGATTCTTTTTCGGAAATGTAACTGTATTAAAAGTTCATGAATAAAGGAAGAAGAGTCATACATCATAGAAAACCACAATGCCTATTAATTACAATACTGATATGTCATGCAAATCTTACAATTTTTAGTGGAGAAATTAAAATAAAAAATACATTGTCCCAAAAATGTGGACATATTTAGTTTTATTCAATACAGTTCAAAAATTGGAGCACAGTTGTTCTTGATTAATTTGAATACATGATCAAGCACACTTTAAACTAAGGTTTCTTTCAAACCATATCTGGTCTATTTATTGATTTATATATCCGTTAGAGGTGAAAATTTGCGTCCACGGACAACACATTTCGTTCTAATGCCCACCAAAAGTTTTTAGAATCCAATTTAATACGTAATTGTATTCTGTGTAAACCAAGCTTCAGTTGATCTAGAGGTATGAATCGCATTGTTATCCTTTTTGAATATCCAGTTGTCTCCTCCCATAGATTTTCTAAAAGGAAGAAAATCAGCCTGCAGCACATGCTGATAATCTTTTGAGCATTGACAACCTTGTGTGGGATACATATATTAGCTGTGCCGTTGAAATAAAATGCGCTCCTACACCATGACAGATCCACCTCCTTATTTCCGGCTAAAGAAAGAGGGAGATTCGCATCGCAGGTCGTGACAATTAGAGACACGAATATCTAAGTCATCCACATTGAATTTTTACCGCTGCTGAAAAGCCAGTTAATTATTCTTCATCTTTATAATACATGGGTTTTTTAAAGTCAAACTAGTCGTCTCTCTCTTTGAGTACAGGATTTCCTTGCATACTTCAATAAACATTGCTTGTAAAGGACAATGTGTTGTTGATCTAGATACTGGGATGACTAGGGTTTTGACAATTTGACGGAAAAACCTTTTTTTTTCTTCTTATAAACAGCTCCCAAAGACTATCTATCTAGCCGTCGAGATGTCTTCCTCGATCTCCCTGTATGCTTCCTTGCTGTAGATACTTCATTTTGCTACAAGATTAGATTAGCAGTTCTGCTGCATTTCATGAGTTTAAAATTTTTCAAATTCTTCATTGCTTTTTACATTTTAAATACCAAATTTCGGTTTTTCAGCTGTTGAGAGTTCATCTTTACGATAATATTGCAGTATTCAATTCTATAAAATTTATGAAGGTTGTCCGTATACTTTTGGGACTATATATATATATATATATATATATATATATATATATATATATATATATATATATATATATATATATATTAATTTACTTTTATTCTCATTTTACAAAAGAGAATGAAAGTATAGCTATATCTCATTGATGCTCATAATATTATGTATATCAATTATTATTTTTGTTGCTCTAGCATCTTTACTTTAAAAACATTTATGAGACGCAGTATGTCACTCATTCAACGAAGCCCGTTAATAACCGTTCTCTGAAAAGCCGTTTATAGCCACTCTTCAAAAACGCTTCTAAAATCGATTCTCGAAAATCTCGATCTTCGATAAGCTATTCACCATCAACTTCGAAGAGTTGTTTGGTAACATGCGTTCTAAATCCAATAATCACGAGCTAAGTAATTTCGAGCCTTCGCTTTCACCAAAGCTTTTGGAGCTATAATTGCTTCTATTTGGTTAAATCTAACAGAATTTCAAAATCCTCGGGTGCCGCTTTTATGAAAGTTCAGAAATTGGGGTGCCATGATTGAAATCGTCGTGGCTGAAGACTACGAGTTCCATCTCTAATAATACTAATAATATCTCGTGTCCTCAGTTGCCGAGAGATCTCGGCCGTGAATTTGTAGACGATGATGTTAAATCCAGCCGTTGGTTCGAGTCTTGATCCTACCAAAGAACCAAGAGTTTTTGCCAATCGAATTGTGCCAAATAATGGAGGTGGCTGTATGTTAAGTAAGAACTAAATCTTAAGACATTCACCTAGTGTTTTGTGGAAGTTGTGAGGTGTGTCGCCAATTGCTCCCCTATAGTCTCATGCCATTTTAATTCAAACTAACATACAATTCTCGTGATGTTCCTTTCGTGACATTACTCGATAAAGGAATTAAAATCTCAAATCTATTACATAGTTTTATTCTTATCTCGAAATTTGAGGGGAATTATGTGTGCCACATAGTCTAATTATAATAAGAAAAAAGTATTTACAATAAGCTTTTTTCGGCTTTGCATTCTAAATTGCAATAGAATTATTGATAAGTTCTTAAACATGAATATTTGTATAAAAATATGAGTATGGTCCTTAAGTGCCTTCCTCATGTGAGCAACATCAGAATATTTCATATCTTTCAAAGCATTAATTATTTTTAAAAAATATGATTTTATTTTTATTCAATAATATAATCAAAAAGAAAGCAACATAACATAGAGGGAAAAATTGATGTCAAACGAGGAAACACATTGAGTAAAGTATAGTTGTCTTTTAATTAAAGATGGCAACCAGATACTGAGTAAGATATGTAAGAAAGAGAGTCTACTGAGTAAGATATTTCGATATGATTAAGAAATATAAAATACATTTCATCCTTCATTTCTGTTATAAGTAACAAAACATTTTAATATTTTTTTAAAAATTGAAACAGTTAGTAATAAAAATTGAAAAAGTTTATATTCCTTAGCTACAAAATAGTATGCCATTTCTCTTTAAAAAACATATATATATATATATAATATAAACTTAAAGCCTTTGTTGCTTGTCATTTCTTACCGTCAAAAATATGGACCGCGGTAGCCTAGTGGTCAAGGTCGTGGACTAGCGGCCGGCGGTTTTCGTTCAGTCGCGGGTTCGATCCTTGGCCGCCAAAGACCCGCCGTGTAGCCGGGGCTGATGCACGTTAAATCTGTTCGGGGCCCAAATTCCTCCCAATGGTGTGGTGTGGATGTTAGGAGAGGGGGGGTGCCAGCTCAGGTGTCGTCCTCGTCACTTGACCGAAGTTCAAAATTACGAGGTCCATCGCCAATAGCCCTCGTGTTGCTTCTAGTGCGACGTTTATAAAAACTAAACTAATACCTTCAAAAATGTGCATTTGACAAAATTTGACTTTGAAGAGAAAGAAGGAATAAATAAATAAATAAAAATTAGCATTCCAAATCATATTTTATTCTCCAAAATGAAAATAAGAAAAGAAATTTTAAATAGTTTTGTAAACTGGAAAAATACCATAATTGCATACGGTTTTACCAGCAACTATAACTGCAAAACAATTCGAACCTTTGCTTTTAGAATTTACTCAGTTATATAATAATGTTAGATAACCAACTAAAATATTTGTCATTTAAGACGTTGAAATAAAATCACGCTTAATTATCTGATATGTTTCCTGTCATCCATCAGCGAAGTTGTCATTTTTATCGCCATCTTTCACACTAAACGGTCTGGAAGTTTTCTGATTTACCACACCACATTCTCTGCGATATAAATCGCTTTAACTATTGGAATTTCTATTATTTTACTGTGCGAATTAATTGTTTCTTTTAAAAAATGAACTGCTGAATATAAGAAGAAAAATGAATTGATTTTGTATAGTTATAGAACAAAACACTTTTCTTATTAACCTTCATACAGTCAAGCAAATAAAACAATACACATATTATAATTGAAGAATATAAGATTGATTTATATACATTTAAAATACTGGGGTTTGTGTTAACAATAAACTGGAGTCAAAACTGTTATTATCGAGTTGCATTGAAATAGAATTTTAATGTATGATGGAATATATCTGAATTAGAAAATGAAAATTCAACGATAATGCCGGAAGCAGAAAAAGATAAAATTTTAAATCTTACGGGATTGAAACGCAAAATAAAATTTGAAATTTGAATTAAAACAATAAATTACAATCAAAAATGTTTTTTGATAGTAATATATTGTTTTCTTCTACATTCGCTGTTTTTGTAAAAGTTCGAAGCAAAAAACATTTTTGAATTCACATCAAAAACTTGACTTTTTATTCGAAACAAAAATGATTACGTCAAGCAAAGGGAATAAATCGAAAATAAGACGCGAAAACAACATAGATATGTCATCTCAGGAATTATAAATGAATGCATATTTTATTAAAAAACGGATAAAAAGAAAGTTTTCGAAGTTATCTGAAAGAGAATAATAGTTGTGGAGTATATTATCGAAATTTTTTTTCTTTAAATGCGAAACTTTTATTTTCTTAGTAGAAAAATTCAGCATCTAATACAAATAAAACACTCGAAATAGGTATTTGCCGAAGAATTTAAAGTGCAGAATTCGGAAAAATAACGTTAAGAATCCCAATATTCTTCGACTTGGAAGGTAAGCGAAAAACAAAATCATTCTTACCATTTATCAAGTTTACGTTTACGCCGATGCAATCTTTTGATCTAACAGAGATCACATCCCGGGCTATGATTGATTCTATTCGCTAAAAAAAATCTTTGTTCCCATTGGCATTTATAGAGCGATTCCTACATTGTGTAATACAGGAAATAAAATTCTTAAATTATATATCATGCCTTTGCGTCAGTGAGAATTTAAGATGATGGATTTCTAAAGCTGGCCTCTGAGAAGATTGATTTGGAAACGCAGCGAAACGGAACGGCAGAAAAATACTTCGATAAAACGGAAATTTGTAAGAATAGGAAATTTTTTTTGTGTGTTTACTTTCAAGACGCTACGGTATTGTTTATTTGATTTAGATCTTCTCAGCAGACGTTGAAAAGCGCTATATCCTGCGATAAAATATGTTTGGACATCTTTTGCGAAAAGATATAGATTCCACCGACAGTAGATTTGTGATTGCTTTTCATCCTTGGGGACTGTCTCTAATATCTTTTTTATTTCTTCCATTTTCGGTTATTGTTGTTCTCACGTTTATGATTTTTCGCGCCTTCTGAGGAACCAGATCGAATTTGGACGAAATGTCCTAGCGTGATTTTTGTCCCTCGCATTAGTGAAACTTTTCGTGTATGAAGAGTTTTAATATTTGTTGAGATATATGCGATATTTTATAAATTGATTTTTAATCCACAATGAAACTGTAAGAAAAGCAACATTTCAAATTCCTTCTCATGTGTTTTAAGGAAAAGATAATGCGATTTTATACTTTTATAACCTTTCCCTTCGTTTACAAATTTAAAGTCAACATTTTAGTTGAAGAAAAATAAAGAATTAGCATTGTTATAGTTGTACGAATCAATATACAGACCAATTAGAAATAATGAACTTTCGATTCAGGATTCGAAATTTGTATTGATTCGATTTTTCATTTAATTTGTGGTAATGCGAAACAGAAGTTTTATAATAATGCTTCTCACGTTTTTTTTTAGAATAGTAGTTCTAAATTTTGGAAAAATTATATGTGTGGATAAAATTTACATTTGTAATTTTATTTGTACAACAACAATATAAATAAAATAATGGAACGTAGAAAAAGTTCAGATGTTGAGTTAATGAAACATTCTCATAGGCTTAGTAGCCAGAAAAATTGTACCAAGGCTAATTGTTTCCCAGTTGCAAACTGGTTTCGGTGAAATATGATATAAGCATTTATTTTGCATAAATTACAGTATGTGAATTTATACAGGGTGATTAATTAAAAAAGTACCCGCGTTTGTTTTTTGTATTACCCACATCTATAATATATGTAGCAAGACTTTTTACATCATTACTGATTTAATATGTCTATCTTTAATTTGCAGATATCGTTTTTTCCCTTTCTAAATGCGAAAACTTTTTTTAAACATAAACTCGCGTGAATATCACTAGTAATTTTCAATCCAAGTCTGCGCAAATGATTTGAGTAAATCGTTGGCTTCCTTCAACGTTATTATTATTATTATTATTATTTTTTTTGAAAGCTTATTTCGTAAGATTATGAATGACAGCAATAAAAAACGTCTGCGTGATCTAATTCTTTGATTTTAATGAATTCTGAAGTGGACGTAATTTCAACTTTTATTGCTTCACTTGAGATACAGGACAATTACTGCTAGTTTCAGCTAGATGGAGCCCCTTCACACTCATCAAAACTGACAATGAAAATGCTTAAGGAATTCTTTGAGGACCGTTTAATTTCAATAGGCTTCTAGCCACCTAGCTCTCCCACATTTAAACAAAGTTCCCTCAAAATATTTGCATTTTTAATGCTTTATTGAAGTAATTCTTAAAAATGTGTAAACATTTTCATATATTCAAAGTATATTACGTTTTAATTTGAAAATATCGTTCCTTTTTTTTAAACGGCTTCAAAATTATGTGGTAATATTTTTGAATTAATTATATTATAAAATGAAGGCATTTAAAATTTATTTCAAAAAACAAGACAACATTTTAAGCAAAATAATGTAGAAAATAAAATAAAAACTTATAACTTTATTTTTATCATTCAATACCAAAAACCTCTTAGGAAATATTAACATATGTAGAGGCTATTATAGTAATAGACATATTGGAAATTATTTTTGATAGACAATGTAGATTTTTCAATAATATTTAGTTTTAATAGTTTTTTTTTAGAATTTTGGCATCTATAATATTGTTTTGCATTTAATATTCTTATTAGTTTTAAATGTTGTTTAAAATTTTGTTTTAGTTATTTTATTATTGTTGTAATTTTATTCCATGGTCTGAAGATGAAATCTGTGTCAAACTTCATTCAATTCACCAAACTACTAATGTTCACATACGAATTTTAACTTGGCGTCAATTGGCGTGCATTTCTCTTTTACTCGACATCTTTGTTTCGTGTACATGTCGAAGCTTAATAATCTTTGGATATTAAATCTTAACTTTTTTTCACAGCTAGATTACAATTATTCCATTTTTAAAATGTTCCTCCCTATTAACTGAGCATTCGAATTTCGGTACTGCTATCAAAAGTGTTGAAAAATATGAATCTTATTTACATAACATAAGCTTTTATTTTTAATTATATTTCATATTATTTTCAGAACTTTTAATAGATAAGAATAGCGAGCTCCCAGTTGTATTTAAAAATGAAGGTGTTTATTTTTTTTTTCCAAAAATATTTCTTTACAATAGCAGAAATTTGTAATTTGCATAATTTTAATAACATTTCTCTGAATTTACGAGGAATTGTATTGTTATTATTTAACACTCTCTGATATTTGAAACGTGTTTTTTGCCGGAAATATTCACCCTTTATTTCTGCGAATTGAAACATTAACAGGACGAATAGACACATTAAATCTTAAAATAAAGGAATTCATTCTTAGTAATAAAGGTTAAAAGAAATTGTTATCATAAAATGTGTGATTGTCATGATATGAATAAAAATAATGAACAAAATGGTGTAAACAATTTCTTAAAACCTTTCATCTTAATTAAAAGCTTATTTAAATCTTTTTAACTTTAAAAGGAAATCTGAGTAACGGAGTCTACAATGCCGCCAAAGACCTATAAATAAATCGCATTCTATTTAAAGCAGTTATCTTTTGTCAACATTTAAAATCATTTCGAGGAAGCTAATGCAGTGAAGTGAAAGAGTTCCTGGAAACTCTTAATGAAAAATGGTATCGAAAGCACGAGACCATATCTACATTTAGAACTGTTTACTCACTTTATTGTCTTATAATATAAGTCAAAATTAAATGTCTTCTTGTGCGAGTGCATATTATGTACTTCAAAGAAAGGATTTTCAATTAATTTTGTTTTGATGTGCACAGTAATTTTAAAAACTTTATTAACTTTTCATGTATTTAGATAGAAGAATAGATATTCATTAGAAATGTTTAGAAATTCGTTAGAAGTATTTACGGTTAAGAAAATTTATTATCTTACACAGACAGAATAGAATATTTCCCTATAAAATGATGTCAAGTAAAAAATCATGTGAATTTCAACCGAATTCACACAGCCCTCTAAATTTAATTTATTTATTGCATTCATGTTTCAAACTAAAGTAGCATTTGAGCTAATGATTACAATTCATGTGAAATGATTCCATAAAAATATCTAATTTATAATTAAATGTTACTCGGTTACTCGATTTCAAGGAAACAAGAGTCTCGACTCGACAATATTTCCATGAACTTCTATTATTCCATCTCATAGCCTCGTTCTCAGCTTTTCCGTTTTGAGTGCCATTTATTTCTCAATCTGAGGATGAGGCCTATCACTCATTCTTTTCGTCTCAGACGAAATCGTCTGCTCTTTGTTTCTGTTTTCGCTGCATTCATTATTAAACAAAATATTTCTAAGCGGGTGACTTTAAATAAGTATTCAAACATTCATATATAACTTGCAATGGCTTCTAAAATTGAATATTTACCGCTCACTTTTTTTTTTCTTAAAGACTTAAAAATGTTCTTAAAACACCGATTTAAGTTTTAAATCAATGAATAAAATACATATGAAGAACTGTAATAGGCTTAAAAAATGAGCAATCGTTAATATTTTTATTACCATTATTTAGATGTAGAAGTTACAGATTTTTTTAAGTCACAAAATTGAGAACGCACATACACTCTAGAATATTTCCTTAAGGAATTTTAAAAAATATAAATTAGTTAAAATTTTGTTGCAAATCCTTTTGTATTCGGAACACCTTCCAAACGGTCTCATTGATTTGAAAGGGTTTGTGATATTTCGCTGAATACTTTTGCCCATTTTTCCTGTAGTAATGATTTTACGTGTTCTTTCTTCCTAGTATTATGCTTTTGATTACAATTTTTCAACAGAGACAACAAATTTTTAATCTGTATGTGTGTGAAATCGAAAGTCTGAGGTGGTGTTTGTATACACGTTTTACAAATGTAGAACTAAAATAATTTAACAATTTTTGCCTGCATACTTTGGATCGATTTCTAGTTAAAACACACAATGCGATCCTTAACCTGTTTCTTGACTCTTAGTTTTAAGTTATTCTTCAGTGAATTGAAGTATTTAATTTTATCCATAATTGTATTAGTAAAACTGTGCAATTGTGTGGGGGTGTAAACTACAACTCCATACAAGATCAAAAACACCTCCATACTTGACACTGAAGATAGTGTTTGGAGGAAGAAGTTCAGAGTTAATATTTCGCCAAGCATACCATCATTACCAAAAATACTGAATTAGCTTTCCTATTACGTTATTCTAGAAAATATTGAGGCTATTAAATATGATTTTTACCAAATATTATCCTTTTTCCTCTATTTACTTTGGAACTGAAAGGTTTCTTCTAGTTTCGTGACCATTACGATTTACTTCTCGGAGTACTCTTCCAAGTGTTGCTACGGTAACACATCTTATTACTATAGAAATAGATGAGACAATTCTCGAGTAATGTTTCTCTTGGTCGTCTAAAATGAGTCCCTCTTTCAGATTATTTATAATTTACTCAATTTCCTCGTACTTTTGGACATTTTTGTACCTGATTGTGCTGAACGTTTTTTGCAATATCAAGCAGAAATTTACCAAACTCATACACTGGAATGATAATTTTTTCGAATTTCAATATCAGTTTCAATTCTGCAACTCATTTTCACATCTAAAACGTATTTTCCTTCTCAAAATCACATATTAGTATATGATGTAAACAAAACTGTTTTACTGATTCGTTACAAAAAAAATAGTGGTAGCAAAGTGGCAATTTTTACAAGATGTAAACACAATTTTGCGACCTTGTAATTTGAAATTTTGACGTAAAAGTTTTGTTAATTAACTTACAATCGAGTCCTCATTTTTGTTTTCAAATCTAATGTATTTTGTAATAAGGATTTTATCATTTTTCTGTAAAAATTAAACTTTAAAGATGTATTTAATAATATCGTTCCAGTATATATATATATATTCAGAAAATGTTGGTACCTACTGTTTGTTAAATAGACTCGTATATTGTGATCCCTTTTTAACAAACGTTATCATTCAAAAATTAAAAAAACGTTGTTTCAATACTGTGTCTTTTTATTATAACAAATGTTTTTCTTAAATACTGTGGAAAAGCTATCGTTAATATTTTTCTTATTTAATTATTAATTCCTCAAATTAAATTGTTTTTATCTAATTCATTTACATTTTCTACTCTTTTTATATATTTTTGGATTTTCATTTTTTTTAAAGTTAAGTGAGGAAAAATAATTCGTTAAAAGCAATTAATGAATATTAATTAAGGTTCAAATGCTATTTTTTCGGTTGGTATAAATTTGAAGTAAATGTAAAAAGAAAAACTTGCTGAGATGTTTTTATATAAATGTGTTTATTTTTTGTTTTATAATCCTTCCATTTATTTTTTTTATTAAATGTTTACGCTCGATTCAAATATATTTTATAAAATATCTTATTTCCCTATTAATAATTTAGTTAGTCTTGAAATATTCTAAAGAATTCTTGAAATGAAGCGAGAATAACGCAGCAATTTTTATCTTCAATTATCGTCATTATTTGAATCGTAATATTATCGTCTGAAAAAATAACTTATTTTATATTTTTCATTCAGTTTATTTTATAAAGCTTCCTTTTACTAATTTCTTTAGTTGGGAAAAATATTACTTTAAATATTTTCCTGTCAAATTTCCTTTTTCTATGCATTTTCATGAAATGTTTTCAAAATGACAAAATAAAAAAAAAACATATTTGAGGAAATAAATATTTATCTCATGAAATAATTCTGAAAATTACATTCATACACTTAATCCTTTTTTCCCTGCATTTCTCTGAAATATTCTTTCAAAAGTTAAAAGATGAAAGACGTTTTTATATAAATCAATTCCTTCATAATTTTCATGTTTAACTTCTTATCGAAGGTAAATTCGATTGAAAAGCTAAAAGTATTCGAACAAAGAAAACATTTTACATCCATATACATTCTAAAGTTTCATGAAGTTAATATGGATTCAACTTTTTAAAGTTTTAACTAGAATTATACAAAATAGATGTGATGTCAAAAAAACCTTTTTTCATTCCTTTGCGAAAAATTAAGGCCATATCGGGATTCGATTTTCATATGAAACGATTCGACTTTTTTGAAAGAAATTATTGCTTTTTCATGCTAAGCGTTACAATTCATATTGACATTTCAATGCATAGAATAACTAATTTTCATTCGAAAAGCATTCCTTACTATTCAAAAGAAAAATGCATCTACATGAAATCAAAAAATTTAGGAGATAACTCAAGTTTCTTTTTTTTAATATTTGAGTTCTATTTTTCATTTTTATCCAAACCATCTTTCATCATGAATGCTGTTAGAAACATCAATTTTTTTATAAACGAAAAATAAATATTTTGAACATTTGAAAAGTTTTTAAAGTTTTAAGTTTCATGAAGTTACCTGCTGTATTTTACATTTAGAAAACTAAATGATTATACAATGGCTCCCAAAATGAAGTACATACCACTAATTTTATTTATTTAAGGAATTATTAACTACTTATTTAGTATTAATATATATAAGAAAAATAAATTGCATATTACAAAATATATCAAACTAAACAACAAATGAGAATCGTTAATATTTTAATTATCATAATATTTACGCTGCAGTTTCAGATTTTTAAGTCCCAAAATTGAGTTTATATGTAGTATGATTGCTTAATTTTTTTTTATCAAAAGACATAAAATAATAATTCATCGTATTTCTTTTTGCATTTAGAACACCTTCCAATCAGTGAGCATTCATTTGAAATGTTTTGTATTGTTTCACTGAATGTTTTTCCAAATTTTTCTTATAATACTGTTTGTAAGAGTACTTAGCTCTTATTATTATACTTCTTAACAGAATTTTTCAGCTGAGACCCCTACAAATGTTCTATCGCAATAAGATCAAATATTAAGGTTGCGTATGCAATTGCATTTTGCAATTGTGCAACAACTATAACTTAATCATTTTAATTGTATATGTCTGTCCATTATCTTGTTGAAATATAAAGTAGGACTCAGTAATGTAATAAAACACCGGTAAAAAACGAGTTTTTTAAACATGGGATTTCTTTCAAACTTCACACTTTGCGTAACATAATTTTTATACCATAAATTTTAAGAGCAAAAGGGAATGTTGAGTCAAATTGAATTAGTTCAATAACTCATTTTATTATTTGACGTTTCCTAAATTTATCCTCTAAAATAAATACGTTCAAAGATTTTTTAGCTCAATTAAGCATTGGATTTAACGACTTGGCGAGAAACTTGGAGTAAAATTTAATTCTTTGAATAATTAGTTTAAATCAATTATTTTTTTTATTAATTGTAATTAAATTATCGTATTGTTATCCAAAATAATCGTGTGTAGAATATCTCAGCTCAATTAAGCGCCATAAAATGTGAGAAAAAAGCTTTTAAAGTTTTGACCCAGACATACAATGCGAGTTAAAGAAAACCCATTAAAAATATCTCTGCTGATGAAATTTTTTTTTTTTCAATTACTTGGTACACATTAGCTTAAAATGCATGTGTTCTTCTCATCTTGTTAAATCTCTTTCATTAAAACCTTTTTTTTTCTGCTTTTCTCACTCGTGTAGTGGCAGGTTGTGAAAGAATAGTCCCTATATAGCTCATTCATGTTGGTAAGAGGTGACTAAAATAAGTACCCAGTGTCTCGAGATATAGCCAGGAACTTTCTCTCTGGGGGTAATATCAGAGCACTGGTCCTCCAGGTTAAGGGACCTCAAGGGTTTTTCCTTCTTTACATAGGTACGGGCATCATGACCCCGAGAGGAACCCTAGAAATATTTTCCTTTCCCATGGGGTTTGCTGTCTTTGGTAAACTCGGGCGACCCGTCTCCTGTATACCGTAGCAATCCTTCTCTATTTTCGACCCTCCTTCTTGTCTCTTTTTCAGGTTTCAAACATCTAGATCGCAGCTTTACCTTTTGTTTGAAGCAGCTTGGCTATATCTGGTTCTCTTACGCCATTAACATACTATCACTCACTCACTCACTCACTTTTCGGCTTCTTTTGGTTTTAAAAGTTAGAAACTTCCTTAATAATTGAAAATATTTGTTTCATTAAGTATACATGCACAACGGTTTTTCCATAAAAATATAAATGAATGATCATAAGTTAAAAATATTTTTAGTGAGATATAAAAAGGAAATATATTGGGCAATTTCACTACATCGTTATACTTGTCTATAAAATTAGATTGATACCTATATGTATGCTGAAATTTATTCTTATCATGGTTATATATGCCGGCAGAAAACAAGGAGATCAAGCCAACATGTGTTTAATTACAAGAAATTGATCAGTTTCATTGAAAAGGGTTGTTACGACAACAAACAAATCTAATTATAGAAAACGTACTCAACGATTTGTTTTCATTTTCCCACCCAAATGCGAATCGCTTTCCCTCTAAAAGTCTTTCAGGATGGCATTTCTTCCTGTAATTATCCTCGCATCTTGTCTCCATGGATAGCTTTCAGTGTGTGGTTCATGAAGTAACTTAACAAAACAAAAACTTTACTTTCAGCAATTAATGCTTCCATTTTCGGTTGCAGGTAAGAGAGTTTTGTTTTGATGAACTAGAAAACTTTTCGTTTGTAAAATAATCATAATGGCCAACATAAAATTCAATTGTATATTTTTAAATTATAATGCATTGTTAATACGTACTCTACTGAAAACATCTATGGTGTTGATAGGAGTATATTAGCTTTTAACTAATGAATCGTAAGCATTTTGAATTTGTGTTTGAATCGTGTTTTCACGATTCAGAAATTACGTGTAGTATCCTATATTACAAACCCATTCGAAAGCATGCGTCTCTGTCTCTAACTATAATTTGTGTTTACTTTTTGGATCTTAACATATATTTCCTCTGTTGTTTACGAGATTATCCTCTACAGTAATGTAATACCCGTGTTGATTTTTTTTTATTATTATTCATAAGCAAGACTAAAATTAAAGATTTGGCTGTCTGAGTATTTAGATTGTTTGCTTGGTGTCTGAACTTCATGTGTATTAAAATGGATCGAATACTAGGTAGTGAAATCGAGACGTCATGGAGGCGCCCTTGGCATATGCGCGTCATTTCATTTTAGAAGGCTATGATGTCATTCTCTTACCTAATTCGTCTGCCATTTTAAATATTACTCTAATCCCAAATCTAAATTTCAACTTGAATTCTAGCACATATAAGAGTAAATAAAATAATCACGAGTGAATAAGTTCAGCAATCAAGTCAGTTATGTTTCAAAATAAAGTTTATTGATTCTGTAACAAGGGGGAATGCTTTCAAACCCGTTCGAAACCCTTTTCCACTGGGACTGAATACTTCTATATTATCTTCAAAGATTATACTTAGTGGAATACGATGCGAGTACCTCCTTCAGGTATTCAATCAACAGACAGCGTCGGGTCCTGGTTTCCACAAATCACGTTAGACACGCGAGAAATCCCGTGCACTTCGCATGAGCATTCCTCCTATTAACCTTCCTTCTGTTCAATTCTCTGTCGTTCTTATATGACTTGATTATATCTATTTCCTTCACTTCTAAAATTTAATTTACATCATCACGTTTCATTTGATTGGAAAGAAGTTTGGAAATTAAATATAAAGTCTGAAAGAACCCCCAGGTGTTAGTTAAGGAAGTTTCGCGAATATCTCATGATACAAAGCCTCCTTTTAGGTCAAAGATATTGGCCTTGGTTAAACGTTTCGCGACACAGAGACCTGTCCACGATACTCCAAAAATTAAAAGTGCCCCCCCCCCTGAACTTGCATCATAGGTCAATCCTGTTCGTAGTGTGGAAAGCATTGCTGAAAAACTAAGAACGTTGGCTCGACGTCGACTTCGAGAACTTGAGGCCAGCCTCATGTTCCCCTGATCGCAATGCACCAGATTTTATTTATCTCTAGTAAAGTAACTAAATTATAGCATTTCCGTCAAGACCAATATTCATTAATAAATTCATAGGTTACATCAAGATATGCAGCAATCTGTCTTGGAAAAAAAATGATATAATTTCAAGGTCGCGGTAGCCTTGTAGTCATGGAAGCAGACACGTGGTTAGTATTGTTATCGTCAAGTTGAGAGTTCGAGCCCTGGTACCATTAAAGACTTCGACCCACCGTGCAGCAAGGCTAATGCACATTATATCTGGTCGAGGTCTCAAATCCTCCCATGGCTTGATGTGAGGATTTGATACCTCGACCTCGATAGTTCAGATGTTCTAGAAAGGAACATCAGAATTATGTATATATAACGACATAGTTATAATTTAAAATTCATTATTTGCAATTAAAAATTTGTGCATGAAGTTTAGTTAGATTTGTTTGCTGTTTATCAATAGACCTGATTATTAGTTATAATTATTTAACTAATTTATTTGCTTTTAAAGCACTTCTTAAACTTAACGTTTTTTAAACTTTTTAAATGTTCTCTAGGACACATTTCACTTGTCGTTTTTAGTACTCTTTAGAGGATTACTCTCCAGGATTAATACTCAGTTGATTACTACGTTTCCAATTAATACAGAGTATCGAATAATTTGAATTACAGAGTAACAATGCGGTGATTAGACTGTTGTAAGTTGCGGATTTATTCAATCAGTCGCTGACCGAACTGTAAACATAAGTGATCAAATATAATCAATCACACAAGTGAGGGTTCATGTTCATTAAATTTAATTGGTCTCTACGTTGATGGGCTTTGAAAGTGAGTTAAGATATTGCTTTGGTTACTGAATACGGCATTTAACAAAATTATGAAACGGGCTTTTTTTGTGGTTCTTTGTGTTCATTGTTATTGGATCTTTTGAGTAGGGTTACATTAAACAACTGAGAAATTCCAAATGACAAACATTAAATTCCACATCATATATTCTGATTTCTTGAGTGTTTGATTAAAATAGTTTTTTTCAATTTGATCTTTTGAAGCAGTTATTTTAATAATATTGATTTTGTTGAACATGAAAAAATAGCTTATTGTAATTCAAAGGACTGATTGAATTAATTGTTCATTAACGTCTCACGTAGCAGCTACACGTATGCTATTAGGTGATGGACCTCGTAATTCTGAGCCACGATCAAATGACAAGAGCGACACTAACAGTGACACGCCCACTCTTTAAACTTTGGCGCTTCGCGAACGTGGGGATTTTTTAGCCCCGACAAATTTAACGCTCATAAGTTCCGCTACACGATGGGTCTTTAGTGGAATTAGGACTGAAATTCACGACGCGATTGAAACAACACCAGTCTTGGCGACTTGGTCACTGCAGCTGTGTTATTCGAAGAAACCTCTACCCTCGGGGGTTTACCTTCTTTAGGTAGGTACAGACATCGTTCACCTGAAGCACCCTAGTGATCTTTCTCTTTCGCATTGGTTAACTGTCTTTGAAAAACACGAGTGACGCATCTCCGAAATATCCTATCGATCCTTTTCTATTTTCGACCCCTCCTTTTTGTCAACCAATTTTTGTCTTTTCTTCTTTTTCATACGTCCAGATCACTGGATACCTTGTTTGGTGCAGCATTGCAACATAAGACTCTTGCGCCATTAAATTCCACCATCACTCACTCTCACTCAAAAGAAATGCTTGATACGTTCTAATCCTCCATTTTTGTGAATAGACTTACCCTAAAAACATAAAGCCGGGGCAGACTAGTGATATTTTTCTTTCCCATGGAGTTTACAGTCTTTGGTTAACACGGGTTTCACACCTCCTGTTTACCCTAGCGACCTTTCTCTATTTTCGACACTCCTTCTTGTCAACCAATTTTTTTTTCAATTTTTCACGTCTAGACCACAGTTAAATCTTGTTTGGAGCAGCATAGCCATATCTAGCTCTTGTGCCAAAAACAAATACATTTACTTACTCGATCCCTGATGCTGCTAAAGACCTACCGAGTTGCGGGATTGATGTTCGTTAATATTTGCTCTGGATCCTAAAATCTCCCTTTGGTGGGGTAAAGAAGTTTAGAGAGGGAAGTGCCAGCTCAGATGTCGTCTTCATCACCAAGATTTCAAATTACGAGGTCAGCTGCCAATAGCTTTCTAAGCCCCTTGGGGGAGCTCGGTCCCCTTGAGCATTCTGCCGATAGCTCTCATGTTACTTCTCAACGCGTCGTTGATGAACAATCACAATATTCTGAAAACACACTTTGATAAATATTCGTATTCTTCGTTTATTAACAAATTCTAATTGTTTTGGGGCATTCAATCTGGGTCGTAAACTGTTGTCGATAGTTTCAAAGGAAATAAATCAGATTAAATATATTGATTATTGAATCTTAATACACGTACAAGCATGCTTTACGTGCAAGTTAATAGATACAATTTCCTGAATGTGAATGTATTATTATGCAAATTGCATTGTTAATATCGTTTACATGCAGTGAAAACCCTAGTTTTAAAAAAGTAAGTGTCAGAATATCAGTTAATTCAGTTTCAGTACTTTTTCTCACTTCCCATCTTCGATTTTCGAAAACACTTCAATTAACATGATAACGTTGTCTTCCCCAATAAAAGTAAATATTATTGCAGTTTTAGACCCAAATTTAATAACTTTGGAGTGTCGTTAATGAAAATGCTTATTAAACGTGCCACGTCGTCATTCGAGTCTTGTCATTAATTATTGATGAATTAAGAGTAATTTTCCTTCTCAGGGAAAATGAAAGACCTCATTAATGGAAATCGAAATCCGAAACTTACTCTTTCCATCGGAAACAATTCTCTTTGTTAAATTCTAATTGATCCAAATGCTTTGGCGAATCCAATAATTGTGAAGCAACTGTTTTGTGCTGATTTCCCTATTTACTGTCAATTAGTATTGTTTTTCGTTCCTTTTCTGCATTCGGACTCGATTATTCGAACTAATATGAGCGGGTGTTCTGGTGGATTATATGGGTGGATGCGGCCATTTGAATTACTATTTATGGGTTGAAAGGATTATGGTAATTTATTCATTGCTCTGTCATTTTAAGCCTTATTTTTACCTTAGTTAATTTGCAAGTACATGCAGGCGGTTTTAATTAATTATATGTATACATGTCATCGTCTCGTACATTTTCAAAAGATGCGTTAAATTTATTTATTTGCTTGAAGATTGTGGAAGTATCAAATAATGTTAGTTGCTATACTATCGGATAATGATTTTTTTTCGAATTCGCACTTTACTGTATCTAAAGTTCAGACTGTGAGTGCTTTACTTTAGATAACATCCTCAACATTTAGTTTTGCTGTTTAAAATTGAGAAGCCATTTAATCAGTTTCTCAAGTATAAAATATATTTCGTATTTTGTTTCCTGTAGCATTATGCTGGATAAATCCCTAATTTTACATGTTAATGAGGTAAAACTATTTGTTTACGTTCAAAGCGTACCCGGTTAGAAATGGGTAATAGAACATAAGATATGGGCAGTAAAAATGTGATATATAATTGTCCACGCATTGTATGAATATGACGTTCTTCACATTGTTAAAATTCATCGCCGTAAATTTTCTAGCCGATGAAGCCGTTTTCGCCTTCTTTGGTTCAGATTCACCTGTAAGCTATCCGTTGTTTTCATTGTTGATTGGTTTTTGGTGTATAAAGGTGGATACAGATCTTGTTGATGCCTCAAAATCATAACTAGCCTATAAATCAGTATTAAATCTACTTTGGCGTCATGTAACAGTTAGCAGTATATAATGATAACACTGGCTTGTCTTGGCAGTGCCATTTGTCTTCAGAAATAGTATGTTTTGAACTCCTGTCGTATAATGTATTTAAATTTTGAAGATGCTATATGATAACCTATTATATTAGCAATAACCTCTATAGAAATGTATAAATTATTAGGACATTTTTCTATCTGAAAATGTTCCTATGTTTAGGTTATCATCTGTAACATAAGACAAAGATGGGCTTAGTAATGTGAAGTGGAAACAATACGTTATTCTATATTTACCGAAACCCGTGTGGTGACCGGGAATGACAGAACAGTCCCACTGTAGCTCATGCATGTCGTAAGAGGTGACTAAAATGGGTACACAGCGTCTGTGGGTATAGCCGGACACTCTGTCCCTGTTTATATCAGGGGACCTCAAGGACTTGCCTTCTTTTGGTAAGTACGGGCATCAGGACTCTGAGACACTCTTTCCTATGGGGTTTACTGTCTTTGGTAAACACGGATGAGGCACCCCCGAGTTACCCTAGCGATCCTTCTCTATTTTCGACCCTCCTTCTTGTCAACCATTTTTTTTTTTTTTTATCTTTTTTTCAACTTCACGGCTAGACCACAGTTTAATCTTGTTTGGCGCAGCATAACCATATCTGGCTCTTGAGCCAATAAACTTTACATTCACTCACTCATTCTATATTTACCGAAGATGAAACAGTAGAAAAGTCGGTTGTCATGTCACATTGTTAGAGCCAAAGCTGTCCTCGTGCTGGTCGTGATATGTTAAAATTACTGATAGGTTCTAAAAGCTCATCATCATCTAAAAAAAAGTTACATTTATATAACACTTTTCTATCGCATTGAGCGATAATAACAAACTGCAAATATATTTTTAAAAACAACACTGTAACATTATTTCATTGAAATCAAAACTCATGCGTTCTTAATAATGGAGTATAAAATCCTGTTAAAGAAAGTACTGTTAAGGAAACTCCTGTTTGGGTTCATTTAAATTTCTTATGCGTATATATGAAACTTAAACTTGTACGGTGCAGAAAATAACAACTGCAAAAGAATTCACTAGTCACACACACACATTTTATTTATGGTATAAAATCATAAATTCGCTGGCGAAAATAATCGAATTCTAAATAATGATAATCATCGTTATTTTTCATCAGAGCGTGCGTAATATGTTGTTCGCCTTGATTATTACATAAAGAATTTTTTTTAAATTTTATTCCGATATCGATTAGACAATTCGATAGCTATTTTTAGGAAAGAAATAAGCTTATTATATGTAATAGGATTAATGTATAAGATTCGTTAACTAGATTTGTTCAGCACTATAAATAGGCTTTGTAATATAGTATTTTTCATCATTCTATAGTTGAACTCGTAATGGTCTGAGTTCCCAACAGAACCAAAAAGACAATTAGGATTAGTTTTAAGGGGACATAATACTTTGCAAACATTTTTTAATTAGGTAAATCTTTTTCGAAATATTTCAGTATCTTAAAATTCTTACGACTTCCACAAATTATTTAATATTTTTACGCATTTTTTGCTCAATTTCGTAGGAGTTTTTCTAACAATTCTGTGTATGGGTCCAGTTGTATTAGTATTTTTTTCAGTATTTTTTTCTATCAAACAATTCGAAAAGGAAAGAAAAAAAACAGCTGTGTCGAATGTTGTGATTTTTTTTTTATAAAACTGACTTTATCTAAATACTTATTTCATGCACAGAATTACCAAACATATTTATGTTTCCAAATATATTAACTCAAGCTTTTTAAAGTTTCAAAGTTCATTGAATTGACTCAACATACTATTAAACAAAATTTAAATATTCATTATATAATGTTGCTAGAGCTGTGAAATTTTTTGTACACACATATTTAGAAAATTTATACAACAAAAATAAAAATTTGTTCGATATTTTGGTGATATTTAGGTTACCGTCTCCCTTTAAATTTAAAATTGGTGTTTGTCTTCTCGGGACGCTGGTCGAAACTTTATTTGGTGATCTCAACCTCTCTTAAGTGAAAAAAATTTTAGTCGCTTAGATAACTTACAAACAATTAATTCAACGACAGGAAAAGACTCGTTTTTAAAAAAGATAAACGTTAATTACCGAAACTTTATAGGAAATATACTGCATTACTTATAGTTTTTGTTATATCTTCAAGTGGTAGGATACGAGTATTTTAGAAAATTAACGTTGCCGATATTGTAGTCAAATTCTTCAGAATTAGCATGTTAAGTACAATTACCTAAATTAAATTATTTCGAATGATAAAGTTATTTACAAATATTTCTTAAAATGTAAAATTAATTTTTTTTCTCTCAAAAGATTATCATTATTTAGAATTCGATTATTAAACTACTAAACATTAAACAAAAAAAGATCTATTGATTCGATGGCTTTTGAGATCGATTTCATAATTGCAGATTGTATAATTGATATTGATAAAAATGAGAAAGTAGGAAAGAAAACACATCAAAATTTTATTCTATCTGTGTTCCTTGCTTTAAATTTGTTTAACCAAGAATAAATCATTAAAATTAATTGTGTTATCAGTTAATAATTTATCTTCATCTCTTAACCAATTTACGACTCAGAAAGTACATCTTTTCTTCGTGAGCATTATTGTGTGAAATTAAAAATAAATCTTCCAATACTCTTAATTGTTTTCTAATTGTTCTTTGTTGAAATTTAATTCTTCCCTAGTTCACCACTACTTGTGCAAAGGACAGGTATCTGAGAACTTGCCAAGTTATTGTCTTGCACAGAACTTTCAACATTAATTAAAATCAACATGTTCGCCCATGTTTTGCTCTTTGAATGGACTCGATCCTTTCTGTTCCATTCCTCAGCCAATTTCCCTTTATTTATATTCTTATTTCATTTGGATTCCGATTGTGTAGATGGTTTACTTACAACGTTGAATGTGCGGACCATAAATGGCGCATCAAGGAATCGGTTTGTTATGTTCGAAGTTTTGAGGTTAATGGGATAATGAATGGGAATTCATTTTCGGAATACTGGAAATGGGCGGATTTCAGTGGGTATTTATTTATAATCCTTGTTGTTTATATTCAACGCTTTATAAACGGATTGTCAAGATTTACTGCGTTTGTTATGCTGATTGCTTTTAAGGCATATAGAGGTATTATTTCTTAAAATATTTCTGGTTAGAATTCAGTGCAATATGTTTCTGTTTTTTGCAAAATTTTAATTTTTTTCTGAAAACGAATATAATTTTTGAAATTCATAGTGGAAGTTTTATCCATACTTGTTCTGTTTCGCCTACGACGTGGTGGCCGCAGTTGACTAGTGGTCACGGTCTCGAACTTGTGACCAGTGTTGTTTTTCGTCGAGTCGTGGGATCGATCTCTGTTGTCACTAAAATCCCACCGTGTAGAAAGGCTGATGCTCGTTAAATCTGGTCGATGTTCCAAGTCCTCCCGTTGGCATGGTGCAGAAGCTCACAAGGGGGAATGCCAGTTCGGGTGTTATCCTCGTCACTTAACCGAGGTTCAAAATTACGAGATCCTTCGCCAGTAGCCCTCGTGTTGTTTCTCAGTCAGACGTTGACAAACAATCACTCACTCACTCCCTAGGACGTAAATAAGTTTGATTTCCTTATAGTTTCAACTGTCTTGCATTCTCAAAGCCGTTTCAGCAGTATGGAAAATGACTAGAATTACTTATTTAAATTAACTTCACATGCTAGCGTAAAACAGTGAGAGCTTGGGAATATATATGGATTTGAACAACGATATCAAATGAATATTTTAAAGTATAAGCTAGAGAAGATGTTGTCTTTGAAATTCATCATATTTGTATATGAAAGTTTTGAGACTTTGAACATTTAATTCTAACTAAACTGTGAAAGATAATCATAACGAAACCTCACCTGTGACTACAGTCCCTCTACATACTAAACCATGATTCCACTAAACAGCATATGAGGCTTTTGAAATAATTTTTGTTTTTTAAAACATGATTAGGTCTAAATGATTTCCGAATGATGAATTTAAAGCTCTCTCTCTCTCTCTCTGTCTGTCTGTCTGTCTGTCTCTGTCTCTCTCTCATCAAAAATGCTTGTGATTGATTGTTTATTAACGTCGTTCTTCAAAGCAGTAACTTGGCTGTTGGTGACGGACCTCGTAAATTTGAACCATCCTCATGTGAAGAGGAGAACACCTGAGCAAGCATCTCTTCTCCTGACTACCACATCATACCAGCTGGAGAACATTCAGCCCCCACAGATTTAACACGTATCAGCCCCTCTACACGAAGCGTCTCTAGTTGCATCAGGAATCGTTCAACGACTAGACATAAACAACGCCTGCCATGTGCTCGCAACTATAACCACTCGGCTTATAACACTGTTCATTAATTAGAAAGTTCTTGTTCCCTGAATTTCCTTTGTCATTTTTTTTCTTTGTGTGCCATTTAAATTACTTACATTAAGCCTAACGTCTGATTCATGTATTTTCAGAAAAATTATCAATTCAATATAACCCTCTTGACAACTAATTTTTGTCATTTTTTTCTATCTTTTCACGTCTGGACCACAGTTAAATCTTGTTTGGCGCAGCATAGCCACATCTCACTCTTGCGCCAATAACTTTTACATTCACTCACTCACTCACTCACAATTCAATATAAATATATTTTTATGATCTGTAAGAGAATATCACATCATTTTTTTTAACAAATTTATTACAGATTTCAAGACATATGTTATTAATTTATTCAAAGGATAATACACTCATTTGCTTCATTCCACAAATTCGGTGCAGAGATATGGCGTTTCTTTTTTCCAATTAATTGGTTGGTGAAGGTTTCTTGCATTACTTTTCATTAATAAGTACCGAGTGAGAAATATTCATCCATGAAACTAAAATTACGAAACTTATTTATCGCTATGATTTTTAGGATTCGTAAATTCAATTTTCTCCTATGTGTTATTACATATTTTTTCATATTACTTTTCACATTTAAAAAATATCTTTGATTTAAGAAAGAAAATGCTTCTTATTAATTTTTAAGGAATAAAAGAAGGTTTTAAATTTGTTACAAGAATTTGTTATATTGTGCTTGTTAGTATATATATAAGAGGTACAAACAATAGTTTTAATTGTTAATAGCTCTATTGTCTTTCTTCATTAAATTTCGAAGAAAATAAATCGCTTCAGGCAAAAATGTTACGAATAATTTATTTTTAACGTTTGAATAAGTACATTTTAAATCAAACATTTTGTTGGAAATTATTCAATTAAATTAAAGAAATTACAGCTGAAAATGTTGCAAAACGTATATAAAATGTCTTTTTCTAAGATATTGTACAGCTAAATAAAAAAAAAAATTGCAACATTTTTTTTTTTAAATGAATGGGAAAAATAGGCATTTTTTTTTTTTTTTAACATTTTCTTTTGCATTGTTAAGCAGAAAAGAACGAAGAAAAATTAAAAATAATAACGAAATTTCAGGAGACTTTAGAATATTATTGATAACTAATCAGAGTCTGAAAATTTTGGAGATAAGGAAACATACTTTTCTGTAAAACATTATCTTATAATCCGATATTACTTTTGAAATTTTTCCTGGTTTTTCCTTATCATTTTGATAATTTCATTCGCTTTTGTACTTTTCCTCTGAGGGAAAAAATGAAAATAATTTCTAAATGAAAATAAACTTTTGAAAAATGTTAATAAATAATCAAAATCTGTAAACTTAGTAATAACGATTTTTTTCCTATAAATCATTACCTTCTGTAATATTACTATTCAAAATGTTCAGCTATATATTCCTTTAATAATTTCTTTTCGAATTATTTCATTTCTTTTCCTCTCAAAAAAAAATCTTAAAACAAAACGAAGTATAAATAAACTTCAGAAAACTATTAAAAATTAATCGAAGTCTGAAAATGTTACAGATTACGAAATATTTTTTTTTCCGTAAAATATTATGTTTCATCTTACATTGCTATTCAACATTTTCACCTATATTTTCCCAGGATATCCTTTACTTATTCATTTCAGTCGCTTTTTTTTAAACTAAAAAAGCGATAAAAATACATTACTTAAAACTAGTTAAAGAGCTTAGGTATATCTTTTTAAGTGTATCTTTGAAGCACTCTACGCTAAATCAAACAAAAACAAAAAAACATCTCCATACATCAGTGGCAAACCTCAAATAATCTGCCTGTTAGCACAGAGATTTGTTCTTGGTCAGACTGAGCTGCCAACATTAATAAAGTGCCATGACCGTTCAACGAAAAAAAGACCACACTCTTAATTGCTTTCCAGACTGGCTGACATATGAAGAGCAGGGGCAGAAAAGAAGGAAGTTTTAGATTGGTTTCGTCGTATTTATTGTGTTTTTGTTCTCGGGTTTACTGACTCTTATTCCGTATTTGAGCTTCTTTATTTACTTAACTCAATCGTCTTCCGTTATCTTCTTTTATTTTTTTATTTCTATCATTCAACTTTTTTTTTGGCAACACTTCGAATTCTAAATTTCTATTCATCGCATTGAGGTTTAGATTAATGACGGTTAAGGAAATATTTTGGAGTTAACTGCGAAAATTGAAGAGGATAGATAATAGATTATTCTTTTCAAAAGACATTGATAAATATATATATTAATACGAATGTGAGAACGTTTTTTTGTTGCTTTATATAAATGTGTTACACCACGGTATTCGAAAGTATGTTTTTACACTCTTTTTGCAAGAATTCTTTTTTTATTTGGAAAATTAATGTATTTTCGGAGAGTTTCGCAAGCAATTAATTCAACAAATTGTAGAATAAAAAGAGAATTTTTAATCAGAGTCTTTCCGACTAATTTATTTGATTGCTAAGTAAGTTAATTGCTTTAAAGCTACTTAGAGAGAGAAAGAGAGAGAAATCCATTAAATTTGGGTTTCTTAATCCTATTAAGATATTCATTTTAATTTCATTTATATTTTTCAGCTTTTCCTAATATATTTCTTAACATTTTTAAGCCACCAAAGGGGCTATTGTTTTAGTCAAAGACAGAATGGTCATCAGATTATTTTTCAAAATTTTATCGTTAAACTTTTTGCGTACATAATTTGATGCCTGCTTTCACCAGTAATGGAGTTAATTTTTTCAAAAAATAAATTTATCTTAAATTTCTTAATGATATTAAAATGAAACCTATATAAAAGTTAATTCATTTGAAGACAACAATAATTACGTTAGCCTTTAACTATATTCAATTTAATAATTTATTATTTGCTTTAATTTTAATATTTCAAAAGAATATTATTTTCCGCATCTATATTTTATCGTTTGCTTTAATTCTGATATTTTATTGAATAATCTTATTATTTCCGATAAAGTTAACACTTAGGGTAGTAAAATCAAAAAACAATTTGTGTTATCTTTTTAAAATTGTTTTAATATTGACAAACTTTTATTATTAAATAAATATTTCGTGACTGATAAATTTGAAATACTTTTTCTTCGGTAGATATGCATTTTATATATGATTTTAAATGTTTGTTTCTCATTTTGATGCAGGAATAGATGTATTGAAAACATTTCAAAGGGACCATTTTGAAAGCACTTACTTTAGAAAAATGTTTTATGAACATTTTGATTTTTTTTTTATTCTTTATTAAAATAAACAGTCTTAAGTATTACCCTTTTTAGGATATTTTTAAGAGTTTATTGGATTCGAAGTATGTAGAAAATCATAAGAGTATTTCTGAAATGCTTCCTTTGTATTCTTATCTTATTACTTATATATAGAGTGCTGAATCCTTATTTCCTATTTTTATTTATTCATTATTTACTTATTTATTTTGCTTGCTCTGTAAACAGGAAAGCTTTCAGTTATGAAATTACATTATCAAACATTCGCATGAAATCCTAACTTTTTCACCTTTTAAAATGCGAGATTTTTTGTTAAAAAAAAAACCGTATTCACTTTCTGTTCCCTAAGTATGAATTTTTAACGTATAAAATGACACGGAATTCGTAATTCAGTTTCCTTTACTCCTTTTCTAAAAAATAAGTTTTCAAAATTCTTTAAATCTTTTAATGTGATATTTGAGAACTTTCATTTTTTTTTTTTTTTTTAGTTTCGAATTTCTCTATTGGCTGGTTCTAAAAGTCCTCTGTAAATGTAAGGAGAGGGTCCAATTTGAAGCACTTTTAACAACCCTTTCGCTCAATCTCTTTCCGTTCGTTAAAAATCGAATTTTAAAATGAGCCATTATAATTCTTGCCTCTAGCTTCAAAATCAATTTGGAGCTTCAAAGAAACAGTATATATTCTTAAGTGAATTAGTGAGCATGTTTGTGAGTGCCATTTTTGTATGCAAGTTTATTCACCTAGCTCAGATACAAAAGGTGCAAACACACGCCAATTAGAGACAGGATCGGTCCTAGTAGGTTTTGAACGATGCCAGCGTGATTTTGTAAATGCATGATGGTTTTTTTTAACCCGAATAAATATGTTTGAATATTATCAAGCAATTAATGTACATTTCACGTTGACCAATGAAAAACAAGGTTGGTTCCTTGAATCATTCATTATGCTTGCAGGAAGTTTGTGCCAACCTGTGAGAAATGTAAACATCATAAGAGAGTTGATAATTCATATGATTTTATCGTGAGGTATAAAAATAAACTATTCCAAATTAAATGGATGATGGATATGAAAGGTGGAATATTACTGATTTTTTATTGAATGATAAAAACAGAAATATACGTATTATCGATATAAAAAAAACACGTGATTTCTGCAATATTTTTATCTAAGATTTTTTTCTCGTTAAAACAGTCTGCCTTTTGAAAATCTTGCTACATCATTAATGTAGCTATAAAAATACCATCCACAATTTAATTGTATGTGTTACTATTTGTGTACAAGTGTAAAATTCCTTTGACCATTTTTACCATTGATCAAAACGTTGCAATTGATTGGTGTAATGTTAGCTGAAATTGTGTTTTTTATGGTCGACAGGAATTTACACAAGTACTATGAAGTATTATTTTATTATACGATTTTTTTCTCAAAGCACACAAGCTAATTTTTCACTGAGTCCCTCTTTCGATCGAGTCGGCCTTAATTAATATATATATATTTCTGTCTGCCCTTTTCCTATGATTTTAATTATTTTATTATATGATTTTAGTAATGAATATAGTTATGTTTTCTATTACGATAGTGTTGTTAATCTAAATCGATTTAAATTACATTCGTTTATTTTTTTTTTTTTATCATTTTGATAACAAAACGTTTAACTTGTTATTGTTTTAGCGTAATTTTGTTTTTACTGTTGATTCCTTTTTGCATGAATAAGTGTTATTAAAAGATATTCTATTCAGTAAAGTATAGGTATTCTAAAAAAAATTGAAAACTATGACATGCTATAATTCTTAATTATTTTGGAGTGCAGAGTTGTATATCTCGCAGTGTGTTTAATGCTGCAATATTTCTCATATGTCTTTATATTTCTCTATTCTTCTGGCTATAGCAAAAAAAAAATAATAATAATAAGATAAAAAAACTCTGTCACACTTTTATCTTTAAGCAGTTAAGAAAACAGCATTTTAAATAATTTTATTCGATATTTGTAAAATGGCTTACAGCGAAATAATCTGTCAATTTTCAAATAAATCTCAAAGAAAAATGTCTGTGATACAGATGTAATTTCATCTCAGCGATATATATGTGAACAAATTTCTGTAATAGATACAGGATTTTTAAAAAAGGATGAATTCTTCACTCAATGTAAAGAAGTAATCTGTAATATAAATATTCTATTATACTGTTTTCATTTATACAGTGGTAGTTTGCATATGTAACTTAATTTTCTTTATATAATTTTTTGACTTATATAAATATATTAATTAAATAAATATAATATTTTTTTGGAATGTGGAGTTGTACATTTCTCAATGACGATGCAGTGTTTTTCGCACACGAATGTCTCAACACATTTCTGTATATTATCTTCCGGGCTTAACCCGCCTGTAGAGGGCTTAACCCGCCTGTATGGGATGTCATACAATCCCCTCACAGCAGTAGCAGATCAGACTTATCTCCGAATGGAATAGACGTAAGCGAGTTGATGCTCGAGAAAGTTGTGAATCGCTGGGTGATTAAGTGCTAAATGTGAACTGCTCTGGTCACCAAGAAACTGTTATTAAACGTATTGCTCGTTGATTGAGCTTTAACTGTAATCTTCACTGATCACCAAGTTAACGCAACAGGTACTGTATTGAATGAATAAATGAAGTTGTTATTGTTATTAAAAAGTGTGTCTTATCTCATATGAATTTTAAAGGAAAGTAAATAGCTAAATAAGCTACAGTAAGTTAAGTGAAGTATTTAGTTAAGTAAGCTACCGTAAAGAAGAAACAAAGTGATATGATTTATGAGTTCTAAAGTAATAATAAGTAGTTTAAGGAAAGGTGAAAAATAAGGAGAACCTTAAATAAAGGTTAATGTTAAAGGAATAAAGAAAAAGTTGAAATCGAAGTTAAAGTTTAGTTTGTGTGTGAAAATTGAAAAATTTCTAATATGTATTTCTTAAAAATATTCCAAATAAAGATTAAAAACTCACGTTTTCATTTGTAAATATTTAAAAATCAACATCTTAATTATTATTTTATTGTTATAAAATGACTGATAACCATTTTTAAAGTAATCCTCAGAAATAAATAGCTGATTTGATGTGTATGTACACGGATATAATTTAATATCAATGTCAAATATTTAAATAAATCTATGTAGTAAAGATATAAGCCTTAATAAAAGGAGGTTATCCGCTTAATTGTGAAGAAGTTATCTATAATATAAATCTTCTCTCATACCATTTTCACATATAGAGCGGTAGTCGACATCTGATAGTTGGGGTTCTGTTTGCCACTAAAATGGCTGGGGGAAAACTAAGAAGAAATCCATTATGTAAACAATGGACTTTGCTGGGGGATATAATATTTCCCCTAGAACTTTGTTTGGAGAATGACTACTTAAAGAAAATGATCATTCTTGATGGAAGCAAGATGGCAGAATATGGTCAAAATGTCTGAATATTAAATTTTGAATATGAGAAGCGCTTACTTTAATGGTGCATGTAGATAATCAGAATAGAATAGCTTTATTTTTTAAAAATGTATTCGATTCGAGATTATTTCTTAAAGATTCAGTGTTTTATTATATTCGTGAAGTTTATAAAATTGTAAGACTAAAATTAAAAAAAGAAATAAATTCAAAATTCAATCAAGAAATGAGAGAAGCTTTTCTCATACTATATTAATTTTTGTTCAAAGCTGTTTGTTACAAATGTTTCTAAACTATAATAACCACTCTTAAAAGGCTTTTAAAAAACCATTTTCAATGAAAATTAATTAAATTTATAAAATTGAAAAATCTTTGAATACATAATAATTTACAGTAAAACTTAAAATTGTTTAACCATTTATAATGGCAACACTCAGAGATAAATTTCATACCAAATATTGCTATGAAATAAATCTGGTCATTCGAATCAGACTTCAAACTATGGGATCGGAACTGTGCTAAAAATTGAAATTAGTATTTTCTTATTCAAATATATCGGTATTTCCTTTTTCTTGTATTATGAGATATTGTTTCTCTTAGTCTGTGAAGGTGTTGCAAAATGGCTAAAAGCTCTTTATAAGTACATAGGAACTTGTGCAATGCATTAATTAAATACTTTCTTGTACATTAAGATTTTTAATTTTTTTTTAATACGCCATGGTTCGATTAAAGTGAGTGTAGAAAGTATTCGTTCTTGAGTGTTTTTGCGAAAGAAATTATGGTTTTAGCTTAGTTTTGAATAAAATAAATTCAAAAGGTAACATCTAATAAACAATATTTTACAAACTTTATTGTGGAATAAAAAAAAATTGAAAGTAACATAGAATAGCTTTTCTAATATTCAGAAAATATGACTTTGTGATTTTGTGGCGAGTAAAAAATATTCGTGCACTGAAACAAATTTACTTCTTGTAAGTTCTTCTGACAGGATTAGTAATTTTTTTTTATTGGGATAAGGGACATCACATTCATATCTTGAGACATGTACTGGATGATTCAGAAAAGAGGCGATAAACTTTAAAAAGTGATAGTACACACTAATACAAACAATTTTCATCAATAATTCGTGGTCTAAAATGAAACCAAAATACGTTAGCGCGTTCCAAAACTGCCGTTCCGCAAACATAAAAAAGCATTCTTGTTGTGATTTTTCGGAGAAAACTATGCATGTAAATGTTGCCTGGGAAAGAAGGGGGAGATCTGCTCCTCAGCGAATAAAAGGCGTGAAGTTTCTCCAGCTTGCAGAAGTTCCAACAGTATTAATGTGCGAGGTAATGACGCACTTTGGTAATATTGATAAAAAAGACATGCACATTATTTACGGAACTGCGCACGAAAGTACCATAAAGACAGCACGAATGTACGGTGAGCGTTTTCCCGACAAGTGGTTGCCAAATCGGAAAACACGCGCGCTTGCATCGGCAGATCTGTGAAACGAGATTCTTTCTTGCTTCCCAGTCTGATGTACAAGGACTGTTTGCGGTTTTCTCTCATACCCTGATTATATTTTTATGGTGTTTTTTTTTTTTTCTCCCGATAAATCGCAACTGAAATGTCGTTTTAAAGTTTACAGAGCGGCCGTTTGGAAACACGGTAGCGTGTTTTGGTTTCATTTTAGACCATGTATTCTATGATGAAAATTGATTTCTCCCATCTTTTCTTAATCACCATATGTACGAAGATATTGCGCAATTTTTCTTAATCATCTTGTATACGAGGATATTGATGGACATCGCAGTATTTTCAGTATGATTCGCAAATCTACAGAAACATGTTATTCTGAGGGGAAGAAAAAGATTATAAAACTTCTTAAAAGTACGTCTGAAAAATATGATGATTAGCAACGCGAGGGCTATTGGCGACGGGCCTCGTAATTCTGAATCTCGGTCAAGTGACGAGGACGACACCAGAACTACCCCATCCCTCATATGATAAAATTTCATTGATAGTTGGTAGACCTTTTCTACAATGCAGTCAATTATTCATAAGTTTATGACTTCTAAAATGGTCCTACATAACGTTTTTCACGCAATCTATCATCTTTGCTTATTTTTGTCCACAGGAAATTTCTTTCCCGTTTGTTAAAGAAAAATTCGAAATTAAGTGCTCCTAAACTTACATCAGAATTATAAAACAGAGATATAGCCGTATCTGTTGGTACAATTAAAAATGCATGCATGCAACGAGGTTACTACGCTCATGTTCAATGAAAAAATGTCGTAGTAAATAAAAGGTATAGGAAGTTACGGTTATCCTTCCAGGCAATTTCATAAAATAAAAATACATACAATTAGATACAACTATATTTCGAAACTTTAAAACAGGATGATATCGTTGATTTGAAGGCCTTAAGGTTTTCAACTTTTTACAGAAATGTAGGATAAAATTATAAAAAAGAATATTTGAGAGAAATAATAAATGAGCCTTACGTGTCTAAAGGGGCCGCGGTAGCCTAGTGGTCATGGCTTCGGATTCGTGACCGGCGGTTTTTGTTCAGTAGCGGGTTCGATCCTTGGCCGCCAAAGACCCGCCATGTAGCCGGGGCTGATGCACGTTAAATCTGTTCGGGGCCCAAAGTCCTCCCGTTGGCGTGGTGTGGATGTTAGGAGGGGGTGCCAGCTCAGGTGTCGTCCTCGTCACTTGACCGTGGTTCAAAATTAATAATAAGAAACTAAATTAATTAAATTACGTTTCTAAAGGACTGAATCTTCTCCAAGTCCTTGAATCCCAACCTACTTAGAGTTATGTATAGCAAGATCCTGATTCGAAGCTATTACTGAAAGAGCATCTGAGGTACACATAGGATCAATTGAATTTTTACAATTTAAAAACTTAGATATTGTTGATCCAAAGATTTCACCGAAAAAAAAAAGCCCGAATAATTTTAGAATGAAAACGACGCTCGTCCTTGTCTCTTTTGCAAGGCAACGATTCAAAAGTCAGCCGCACGTGTCTGATACACATTAATATCTGGCATGCAGTATTTAGTTAATTGCTCGACGAATTTTTGCCCTTAATTTCTTTATACGCGAGTTAATTTACTTTCATTCATACCACTGTAAAAAAAATTACAAGTCAGACCACAGGTGTAGTTTTATTTTTCATTTCGGAAAGCATACATCACCCAACAGCCTTGTTTGAATTCCGATTTTTTTTTTTTTTTTTAAATAAAATGCACTACATTTCTCGTTTATTTCGGCTGAAAGCCAGAATTAAAGACGACCGTAAAATGCTTCCGTTGATGGTTTATTTAAACTTTCTGTTCGGTAAATCTAGCTACTCTTTCGTTTACTGTATGAGAAGTTCAAAGGATTCCTTTTTACTTTAAATGCGTAAATAAATTTGATTTTAAGTAGATTGAAGACTTATACAGTGGAGCTTAGAGTCACGGTTACAGATGACACATATTTCATGGGTAGTAATAAATAAATCCGCTAGAGTTTTACCAGTTCCATGTTAAATGAATCAATGTATTTTAACGCAGAAATCGCTTAGTGTAAAATTTATAGTTACCGTATAATTATAATAAAGTGTTCTGCTTTCAATATAAAATTTTAGATTATTTAATGTATTGAAATGAAACTCGTCTAAGAAAATCTGTAAAAGTATCAAAACAATTTAGGAACTGTTTGTAGAATTGATCAATACATCTTAAGTTATGTGTTTACAAGATTTTCTACACATAATTGAAAATACAGCCAGATTAAATAATTTTTTAAATCAGTTGTAAGACTCTTATGATGGCGAAAATTAATCAAACAATAAAATGCTTTCTTCCAAAACTAAAGTTTAATTATTTGTATTTATGGAAGAGAATGCATATATATATATACCACTAGTAATTATGATGTTGTGAATTGGATTTTATAATATTAACAAAACATAAAATTTTGTCTGTAAAGCTTTATATATAGTATATTTTTAGTTATACTTATGAGTAAATAATCTTTCCATGATATTCAACTGTTGATAAAATCTGAAACCCACAAACTCCCTATACAGAAATAAATGAAATGTATACCACAAGGTAGGCCTGTAAATAATTCTTATAATTCATAAGTTATTGTTAATATTAATCATAAATAATTATTGATACAAGTGTATAAATAGTATCGATCCTGATTATATTTATTGCAATAAGTGGGAATATTAATTTTAAGTATTAGATTATAAGAATTTTCATAGAATATTCATGTTTCTTTAGTATTTTTAATAATTTATACATTATAATTATATATTTCCATACAAAAATATGGCTGCATCACGATTATTTTATAAGAATTTTTATACTATTGTGTCATTAGGACATGATTTTTTAAAATTTTAGAATTGAATTATATATATATATAAACTTGAATAAGTTCTTTCTGGGTTTTTTTTGTGAAAATTAATGTTTTATTTGAAGGATGCTGTAAAAAACATGTCACTCAAACTATTGCCCATCACCAGCCACTACTTCCCCCCATCCTTCTGGCTGCATAGGAATTCCATGTCGGAAAAACGACACGTCTTTGAGGCTATCCAAGAATCGACCATTTTTTGGTATCTTCACAAGAGCGATGCTCAGCCAGGCCATGGGCCATCGAACGAAATAAATAATAATCGGAAGAGGCTATGCCCATCGAGTATGGCGGGTGGGGCAGAACCTTCCATTTAAGCGTTTTCAAGTAGGTTTTCTCCGTTTTTGCAACACGTGGCCGAGCGTTGTCACGTTGCGAAATCACTTTGTCATGTCTCTGCTTCTTTAGCGTCCGTTTTTCCTTTAGGACTCGGCTCAAACGCATCAATTGCAGTAGATAGAGATCTCTCGTTATAGTTTCGATCTGTTTCAGGAGCTCATAATAAATCACACCCTGTTGATCCCATCAAATCCAGAGATGTTTCCTAACTCCAGAATCATTATTTTTGAAGCTTTGTAACCAGTCTCAGCGTGTCGCTTCCGGCAGTGCATGCTCACCGGAAGTCTTAACAAGAATTCTATGTCCTTCTGCTTAACATTTATTTTTGAATAAAATAACGCAATAAAAATCCCAAAAAACTCTATATTTGGCACAAAACTCGACATTTTTAGAACTATGTAAAAAACATGGTTTACACTCTGGCGAACTAACATACGCTGAAGTTCAAGCTTATCAACAGTACTTCCTTGTATAAATGCGTTCCCAACTAAAATTACATGCACATAGTCTTGGTTACACCATCCATTAGGAATTGTGTGTGTATTTAAAACTTTAGTGTGTGTGTGTGTGTCAGTGTGTTAAATCGATATTACTTTTATGTCAGGATAGAGGTGGAAAAGTACTGAGCACTTACTTATTCAAATGGTTTTACCTCTTGCTCTGCTAAACTTTTAATTGCTTCGCTTTATAAAGAACGAATAAAGTTTTATTTAATAAGATGTAAAAAAATCACTTTCAGTTTGACTAAAAGCCAAAGTTAATGACCTTCAGGAAACGTTTCCAGTAAAAGTGTATTTTAAGTGGTAAATCTGTTATCATGGTTATTTAGTTTTAGAACGTGTCCCAAATGTTGATTACTTAAATGGATTCATCAATTACCGTACATAAACTTTTAATTGCTTTATTCAAATAAACAAAAACAGATGCATGCAGATAAGCATACTCTTGTCGAAACTGTAGATAAGAGTAAAGTGCTTTCAATTAGAAGTCGTTAAATTAATTAGTTTCTTTTCCAAGTTTTTAATTGTTTTACGTTTTAAATAAGGGATTTGATAGCATAACTCTTTTGTATTATATGTTGCTTATATCATCTCGTTTTAAGCGAACAGAAAATCGGTGATTTGTAATGTATAATTTCATTTTACTTTTGAAAGAGCTTGAATTTTTCTTAATTTATAGAAAAGTTCATCATGGATTAAAGAAATAAAAACGTAAGGCTTATAAAAATGTTTAAATAAAGGGGAGAAATAAGGAAAATAATAAATAAAAGAAAGAATTAAATAATATTGAAGTAATTAATAAAAAGAGAAATAATTTTTGTGTCTAAGTTTATTTATATAGCTACATAAATTAAGTTTTTACTGAAAGTTAAATAACTAATTATTTAAGTTGCAGCTATACATCAATAGTATATGTAGGGGTTTTTTGGCAGGTGCCCTGTTTTTATTCGTTGATAATTGCACTTTATGCATTATTTTTATGAAATAATTTAATTGCTGTAGGTGTAAGGAGGTCTGGACTTCATGGGTCCCACCTTCTAAAAACACCACTGCTTTTAATATACGAGTTTATTTAAATATTTCATATATTGAAAACAAAAGAACAGAAGATAATGTTGGATTCTTTAAAAATAAATAATTAGAACTTCATGTTTGTATCGTATCTCTATTTATGATAGTTAACACTGATTAAAACATTAAAAAATGAGTAATAAAGAATAAAATACCCCATATTGTGTGATATCTTTCCTGGGAAGAAATATAAATTGTTAGAATGAAGTTAAATTCTGTTTAAATGCTTCGCAAAGTCACTGTTGTCTAGAGAATTGATATGCTATTGATTTCCACAAGTGTAATAAATGATTCAGAGAAAGAGGCCTAGTGTTTTTCTAGTATTTTAATTTTTTGACAGTTGATTCTGGCGTTCACTATCAAACAAAAAGGAAATGAAAAATTTTATATTCCTATCGAATGCTTCTCCATCTCGAATAGTTACACGGACTGTTGGAACGAACATACAACTTGTTTCAATTTCTTCGCAAAGCTACTTGCTAATTAGAAATGGGTAATTTTATAATTTGCTTGAATCGTAGAGAAAAATATTTTGAAATAACTCAATGTGTCCTATGAAACATAATTGTTGGAAACATGGGCTATTCGAGAAACTTCTCTTAAATATAACTTCTGGGGCTTCTTTCTGTCTGTATTAAATTTCCAACTGTGTTCCAATCAAGTGAAACGAGGTTATTCAAATTGAGTGAACTTTAGAAATGAAGTGAATAGATATAATCAAGTCGTTTAAAAGCGACAGAGAATTGGATAGAGAGGTAATAGGAAGAGAACAGTATGAAATACACGGGAATTTTCTTGCATGTCTACGTGATGTGTTGTGACTGAGACTCAATTCTGTCTGGTTTATTTGCAGTTTGGAGTGTTTATTCTCCTCGTATTCCGGTAAGCGTATTCTTTGATAGATTATAATAGTTGATAGACTCGCAGCAAGGGACTTAACTCATTCAGAACATTCCTCTTAATAGAGAATTAATAAACTCTATTTCGAAACATAATTGACTATTTTAGTTCCTTCATTCTTTCTTGAGCTTAAGTTGAAATTAAGATTTCTGATTTAAGTAACATCAAAGGTGACAGAAGGTGAGTAACAGGATTACATCACAGTTGGAGTGAATAAATTTTGGTGTTTTCTATGCATGTTTCGCAACAAAGAATATTATCATTTTGCTCCTTTATCCCATTTTCAATAAACTTATTTCGCTATAAATAATTTTATAATAATAAATTACAGGTAATAGTGATTATTATTTATTCTTAACAGAACTTATTAACCCACACTTTAAAAACATATTCAGTAGTTCCTCCAGTGAGAGGCGCCTCTATTTTTTGAGACAAAATGTCTGGTCCGGTGGGTGTGCTTTGTTGGGAGGTACTACTGTATTTTTAAAACTATTTTTATTCGGAGCAATTTGATAATGTAAAAATATGTAATTGGAATAGTTTATATTTTTAATTTAGAATTATTGTATATTACATTAATTATTTTATTACGGGGTTTCGCTATAAATAGTTCTAATAAATAAATGCAATTAATTAATGTTTAATGTAGATAATTATCTACAAAACTTATAACTTTATAGACATTATTTAAATTGTATCAAGTAATAAATAATTACTTGTTTAAACAGTTAAATTATGAACTCTAATAATATCAATTGTTATAATGGCAAGATTATTATATTAAAATATTCTCCCCAGAGTCATTTCATAGCTATGTCTCTTTTCTCTATAAACGCGTTTCCAATATTTTAAAAAATATTCTAAATAACGATTGTAAGATGGGGCTGAAACAATTACGTAGAATACTGACAAATTGAATAGGACGCTCTAGCTTAGCGATAGTAAGACATACAAAGCATGGTGCTGAGAAAGCCTACATTCTCAACTGTATTACAATACCAAATATCTGAAGCATACTCTAATCAAGGCGACAGGAGAAACTGTGTAATATGATATATATCCACCTCCGAGACGACTGTTCCCGATTGCTGCGTGTGTGAAGACGGGAGGAGGGTATAACAAGATGGCTTTCTCCCTGTTACATTGGAAACGTGCGCAATAAAATGCATCTCATTATGCGTAAAGACATAATGAGAAACGTTCTTTAATTATTTATTTAGAAATGTTGTCTCAAATTTAATGTGGTTTCTATATTTATCAGCAATGTTGTTAAATAATCATGACGTATGTAATAACGTGAATGTCTTTTGTTTGTATTAATATTAAATATAATGACCTATGTTACATAGAATATCTCATATATACTGGGCATATGAGTGTGTAAATATTGTAAAAGAAAGGTTTTTTTTACTGAGCTTAGAAAACATATTGTGTGAAACAGTCATTCAGAACATCTATTTATATTTGATATTTAAATTATTATATTTATAAACTGCTTTTACATTCTCTTATATATTGTCGCAAAACATTAGATAAGAGAATTTTAAAGAAGTTGAATCAAATGTGACTATATAAATCTTTATATCTATTCTTCTCTTTGTTTCAAACCGAGGAAAATTTGAATTCATTTCTTAGATTTCGCTTAAAAGCCGAAATGACAAAAATATTTCATTAGGATTATATTTATACTTTTTTTTACTAATTCCGTAATACCGCTTCGTTTTTCATCTTCAAAGTAAATCCCAAGATATAAATTTTCACTGCACAAAATAATTAAAACAGTCCAGTTACATTCAAAATATCTTTATTTACTCCTCAAATGGGAGGGAGGGGGGATGTTTTCTATAAGTAATATCCAATCCTCGAGTACTAACAACTTCTATAATCAAAGAATTCTCTAACCGCAATGAGATGAGAGCACCTTCCGATATTACTTCGACAACGTTGAGTCATAATCTCCCTAAATGTGCTAAACATACCTAAATACTTCCGCACACATCAAACTGATATTCTTCTCAAGACCAAAACCTTCATTCTATTATCTCCTATCTACCGTCTCTCCTTTTCGCCAAACTTCTGTTTTGTTTTATGGCGCAAGAGCCAAATCATTCTATCTTGCGTCTCCAGTTTATATGCGAGCTTTGCTCTGCATATTTGGAAGTTGAGATGTTTGAATCAAGTAGCGTCTAGGAAAATTCCACGAGGACAGTTGAAGGAAAGTGCGCCTCATCGCTGCAATGTTATTGATATAATCTGTTGTTATTTTAAATTTTATTAACTTTCAGATTGTAGTTTGGCATTATTTTACTTCTTTACTCTCGGCTGTCTTCAATATCTTATTGGTCATGATTTATGGCAGGTGATGATCAAATCGTGTCACGTGTTCGAGTTCCAATTCCCACAAAAAATCCGTCTTGTGGAATAATGGGATACGGAGTCTGCACATTGAATAATCCTACTCTTCAAAGCCTATCATTGGCCGGAATTAAGAGAATGACAAGCAAGTATCGCTTGTTCGTGGTTCAGAATTGCGAGATTCGTCGCCAATAAAACCGTTGATGTGACCTGGTGTGAAAGAAGTCCCACTGTAGCTCATACATGTCGTAAGAGGTAACTAAAATGGGTTCCCAGTGTCTGGGGGTATAGCTGGGCACCCTGCTATACCCCCAGAAACTGGGGGCTATATCAGGGGAAATTCAAGGGCTTTCTTTCTTTAGGTAGGTACGGGCATCATGACCACGAGGGACCTTGGGGATCTTTTTCTTTTGGGTTTACTGTCTTATGAAACAAGGGTGACGCGCCCCAAGGTAATCTAGCGATTTTTCTCTATTTTCGACACTCCTTCTTGTCAATTTTTTATTTTCTTTATTCCATTTTTTTCAAACGCCTGAACCACAGTTACTTCTTGTTTGGCGCAGCATAGCCACATCTGACTCTAGCTCCATTAAAACACTGTCACTCACTCGCCGCTAATAATCCTCGTGTTGTTTTAGTGCGACTTCCATTCAAAATATGCAAATTTTCTAAGATATTAGAAATCTAACTTGATTGAATGATTGTTTATTAAGGTAGCACTCAGATAACTATTGGCAACGGATCTCATAATTTGGAACATCGGTCAAATGGCAAGGACCATACCTGACCTGGCTTCCCACACCCCAAAATATCCCTACGTAAGTACTCTGAACCCTGACAGATTTAACACACATTACGTCCTGTACACTGAATGCTTATTTCACTAAATACTTTTCTACTCGCAACCGTGACCATTCGGCTACCACGACCTATTTGAAATCTGGCAATGATAAGAATAGTTATTTTTAAGAGTTCTTTTTTTTTTCGAGGTCTATTGACGGCTAACTTTCTAGTCGGGCATAATTTGTAACAGTTTTAACATCGTACTAATCCATTTGCGTGCGAGACACGTGAAATGAGAAGTTTGAAATATTTTATTTAAAATATTTTTACTTGGCATGAGCCACAATGGGTGTGTCATTTCCGATGCATTTTTAAATATGTCGCCTTGTTGTCATTTCTGTCGTGTAGAACGCCAACCTTTTTAGCAATTTTCAGTTATTCATTGGACTTACAGGAAAAAAAAATTGTCACATTGTTTCAAAAGCTTGACACTTATCTGCATATATGCATAGATTTTGCTATGTGCTAAAGTTAATTATATATAATTTACTTGATGAAATGCAAAAGTGTAATGTTTTTCTAAAAATAGATTTCCTGTTTCTTTTTTCTATCGAAAGTCTCGGATAGATTTCACTTCTCATTCTCTCGTAAATCGCCAATAGCTCTCATGTTCTTTCTGGTGCGATGTTAATAAAACAAATCAATCAATCGATTCTCTCGTTGAAGATAAACACTTATGCTCTAAGACATACATAGATTAGTTTTAAACTTGTATAGTTTTTTTTCTTTAATTTTATTGAATTTAGCTTATTACTGAAATATTTTTATACATTTCGTACTTGTAATTTTTGCGAGTGATCTTGCTTTTCTAATCAAGAAGAGATTTCAGTTTACTATCTGTCGTTTGCTCAAAAAAAGGCTACTTTTCTTGTAATGCGCAGGAATTTAATTTTATGTAGCAACTTTAAATAATTATTTCCTTGTTTTAATACTTTATTCTAGTATTTTTATACTTCTTTGAATAAATAACCCAAAAATACATTTTAAAAGTTTTAAATTTTTACATTAAAAATTAAAATGTTCATAGAATTTATATGTTATCTAAAGTTAGTTAACCTGGGAATTTAATTTTTAAATTTGATTTGATAATCGTACACATTCTTTTGAATACAAAACTAGTTATATTCTTATATAATTTTATACGCGTAAATGTCAGCAAATATCTCGTTATTACATACATTGATATATATAAATTAGCAATAAATATTCAGGTTTTACCAATTAAATTTGGGATTAAAGTATATTTCTGTTGATAATTGCTGTGATATTATTCCCCTTTGGTGATTTTTTTGCGCTGGCTACCATTGGGAGTTTTTAGCTAATTTCATTGCGAAATTCAAGGAAAATATGATTTTGCATTTTGCAAGGAACAATGGAAATTTAATTAATAATGTTCTTAAATAAGATTAATAATATTGTATTTATTTACTTATTATTAAGATAAATAGTTTTATAACTTATTTTTGTTTCTTGTGTGAAACGTAGTCGTAATAAGGCTGTGTTTTTAACAAATAAAAAAAACCACAAGAAGATGCAAAAATTCTTGATTCACATTTGACAGAGCTAAAGCACTGTATCTTCTTTTAAGTGTGGGGTTTCCATATATTATATTATAATCGATATATCTGTAATGAAATATTTTTAAAAAATAGTAAAGACTTTATAAAATTGAGAACCGATTGATACGGAATCATCATATCAAACAATCATTAATTAATAATTTAAATTATAGAAATAGTTCAAATCATTGTATTTTGTGTGAGGTGCTTAAATATTTTGATATCGAATTATAAGTTCAGTTTTTTTAAAAAGAATTTGTAGCTTATTGCTGCAATCCGCATGAAAATATAACATCAATCATTTGCGAAGACCCACCGTGTTGCGGGATGGATACACGTTAAATCCGGTCCGTGTCCTAAGCCCTCCCTTTGGCCTGGGGTGGAAGTTTGAAAAGAGAGAAAGCAGCTGAGGTATCATCCCCGTCATTTGACCGAGGTTCAAAGCTACATGTTCATCGTCAATAACCCTCGTGTTGCTTCTGAGAGCGACATTAATAAACAATCATAATCGCACACAATCAATTATATACGACTTGTAATTGTTTAAGTCCTATTTTATTTTTATCGGGATATAAACTGTTATTTTTAGCGACAAAACTGTCGGATCTTCAAGCTCTAATCTGTTAATATCACTTTCAGCGATAAGAACCTATTTTCTTTGCCTCTTCCAAGATAGTCAGTGATACTCTCGTCACCTACGAAAGCCAGAAGCCAAAAGATCTCCTGGCCTTAGCCTATCTCTCCAAAACAGCAATAAACGCTTACTCACCAAAAGTGTTAAAAGCGTCAGCGACAGGCAGAGAACAACGATAAAAACTGACAACTTTGAAATTAATGAAGAGACAAAGTGAAATGTTCGGAATTTTTTTTTTTTTTTTCTTCCTCTTTTTGTATTTTTATCGTCGAGAGTGTCACCCAGCAAAGCCCGCATTCCTCCTCGTCATAAATTCTCTCATCTGTTCCCAATTTATCATCAAGGTATGACTCCAGGCGTCTTTTCTGGAGTAGGAACAGAAGCGGACGGAGATTTCGAAGAAAAATGCGAATTGTTTGGTCCTTGTGTCAACATTGTTTGCTCGCCGTTGGCATCAGACAACAGCTCGGGGAGAGATGGGAGGGGGGAAAAATAATAATATGGACCGGATTGGGGGGAAGAGTTTGAAAAATATTCTTCCGTGATAGTTAATCGTTTTGTTGAAAGTATGCAAAGCAATAAAATAGAGTAAAGCTTGGTCCTCTGCCAAAAAGGAAGTTCTGTCTTCAGCCATTTTTCTTCGGATATCCCCTTGTGTGCATAGCTTACTGCCTACCTGAGATAATAAATATATGTAATCGACTAAAGGCAGATTTCTTTTGTTTGCTGAACGGTTTCAATTTTGCGTAATGTTACGTCTAGCTTTGCATTCACGTCATAAGCTAATAGAGAGTGTGAGGTTGAGGAAATAGGTATGATGTGTTTTTCAGAGAAGTATGTCAAAATGTGTACATCAGTCGTTTAGTTATGATTTTGAATCAGTATTTTTGGTCAAAACAAATAGGAAATGGGATTTTAATTTGTTCTTGAGAGTGAATTCATTTGTTAGGTAATTACATCCAAATGCTCTTAGATAGGAGTTGCGAATCTGTGCAATTTCATTGGCCATAAGTTTGGCCTTCTGAGGGAATTTTTAAATTCTCTCTCTTGATAGAAATCTTTTCATTTAAATACCTTTGTTTTACCTTAACATATATATAAGTACTATCACAATTGTTTCAGCTGTATTTAAAAATCTAATAATTTGGAAAAACTTATTTATTTGTAGTTCCACCACAGATTCAACGCTTGCTGAATAAATAAATCGATCAATAAATATACAAAGGAGTAAAATGCATGACAAAAATTTTGGGCTTTGCTTTCTCATAAACACGAAAAAGTGGGTTCTTTAAGATATATAAGTATACATAGTTAGGATTAATTTACACATAATAAATGGTAATTTTTTTTTTTGCTTAGTTTTCGACTTATCTCAGAATGTATACCTTCAGAGCTTACCTTCTTCAAGAAAGCAGGAATCTGTCGAGGCTAGGAATCCTGAAGCTAGTGTGGTGTCCAGGAGAGGGGGTACCAGCTCAGGTGTCGTCCTCGTTCTTAGACCGTTGCTGAAAATTATAAAGTCCATTGTCAATAACACTCATGTTGCTTCTCAGTGTGACATTATTGAACGAATCAATTAAGCTATTGAGAGCTTTACCACCCCGAAATATATATACTTGAAAAAAATTCATTTCATTCACAGTGACGCACCCCCGGGATACCTAGGTGATCCTTTTCTATTTTAGATTCTTTTTTTTTTTTTTTTTTTTTTTTGTCAAAAAGCAAGCATTAAAATTATCTTTCGACTTCCTTCGACCAAATCACTAATATACATTTATAAAAAATATTTTATAACTTATTAAATTAATGAGTGCCACTGGGCTAAATGTAGCCCTTGTGCCAGTTTAACCAAATATCCAATCAACATTTAAATAATAATTATTTGTTGAAAGATAATAAGGTGTGCAGCACAGATTGCAAATATTGGATGTTTGGATATATTTATTTTAAAAAATTGAGTTGAGATATTTTAGTAAATAGGCAGACTTTAAACAGTAAACAAGAAATAAAACTGAAATAATTTTCCCATATGGATGGAATAACTGGCACACTTCTTAAAAACGTATAAATTCATACGTATGAATATCGATATAAATAATCAATACATTAAGCTTAATAGCCTCTTATTATTGATCATTTCTCTTGCATTTGCGTATCTCTTTCAACCCAACTTATTTATATTTTAATAACTTTCCGAAATTCTTTGTCTTGCTTAACGAATGAGCCTTTCGATTTCTTTTCCTGTTTATTGTAGTCAATCCGTTGTTTTATATTTATTATGAAATAAAAAAAAAGGTTTATGTATAAGCTTAAAAGCACTGAAAAACGTCCAATGCCATATTTAAATTAGCTTCCATCGATTAATTTCTCGAGTTCCTTTTTAACGTAATGAGCAAGAAGAAAATAAATATCTCGAATTTATAACGAAATGCTTTTTTTTTTTTTGTCCTTATCATTTTTGCGTTTTGACATTTGGAGCAAGGAAAAGTTCTATTGTCTTAACTTACGAAGAGAAAAACAAAAACGAAACATAAAAATGTGGGTATTTGTTCTTTCCTTTCAAGAAAATGAAAATATAAATGAACAAAAAGTCTAGTCTTGATTTTTTTCTCCCGAACCTTTATACCATAACAAGAATCAGCTTTTAAGAAAAACCGTTGCCTGTATAAACAGTTCCATTAGCTTTATTCATTTTTTTTCATTTCGAAATACTTCCGTTTTTCATTTACTGTCGGTGGATTATTTTTAAGTTAATCTTACTTGAGCCTCTGATTCTAAAGAATGACATGTTTTTCTGCTTATAACCCTCCGTTAATGAATTTCTTAATCACATAAGCATTTTTAATTTCTTTTGTTACATTCAATCCATTTCCATTTCTTTCACAGTGAAAGGGGGGAATTAATTTTAATGCTTTTAATTCGTATTTAAAATTTGATGTTTTTCTAATACAATTTTTTTATTATAAGCGAGAAAGTAGATTTAAGTCAATGCTCAGTAAAATCCTCTTTTACTGCCCGCCTTGGCAAAGAAGAATGAAATGGCGCCAAATTACGCTGAAAGTAGGGTTGCAGTGAAGTGTCCAATAAGTTTACATTAAGATTTGGCACATATATCGCTCTCTTTGGTGCCATTTTATTTTCTGTCGCCAAGGCAAGGGCTAAAATAGGATCCAGCCCGATGCTCTTTAAAAAGGAATTTCTTTTACAAATCTTGACATCTAGAAAAAAGCATTTGTTAAAAAGTATGCACTTTACAAAAAGGTTTTTCAGCCATTAATAAAAATTTGTTAATTGAAGATAAAAAATTAACTTGTGTTGTATAACCAATTTGGTACTTTTAACTTACTTTAATCTCTTAATATAACGATGAAAAAGTTGATTATTAATCTGTTAATTGATGTCGGAATCTAATTTATTTTTTTAATTCTACTTTAATTTCCGGAAAATAGATGTAAATATTTCTTTCTTTTTGAGTATTTTAAGTACGTCATTAAATCTTGTTGATTTTCTTAATAAAAAGTATACTTTATATAAAATATTTTACTATGTCATTAATTTAGATTATTTATTGACATAAATCGACAAAATTAGTTAACACAAATTTTTATTTCGACCTCAGACACGATACATTAAGAAATATTTTTGTTTTGCAAATGTAACAATTGGCAAATAACATGTATAACTCATTCGCTAACTGAAAAAATACATAAGCTATGTGTATTTTTTCAGTTATTGTATTGGAAAGTAAATATTATTGGATAACCTTATAAATTTAAACTAATAATAAAAAAACGATTAAAATAATTGATAAACTAACTTTGATTGAACTCTAAAACGTTTTAAAAATTTGCAAACCAGAACATTTAAGGAGAAAAAAAATTCTTATCAGTTGGAATGTTTCACTTTTATTTTTATAGATATGTAAACATTTCTAGAATATTTTGTACTGTAAATAAATTAAGTATGAAAAAATTGAAGGAAAGAAGTCAAAAAAATCAAAGCATTCAAAATATTTATCTTTCCAGTCACAACTGGATATTTTAAATTTTCATCTGTATGCTCAAATGTATAATACATTCTTCCCTTTCTCTAAAACAATAAAAAAAAATCAACAGAATTATAATAAGAAACATTTTCACTTCTTTAAATAAAATCTGCTTTGGACCGAGTCAAATATTATTTCAATTTTTTCCCGCTTTCTCATATTTAAGTTGTGACGCCTGCCCGACCCGGGCTGCCTCTTGTGCCATAACTAGATTCAATTATTAAACACTAAGACACAATAGCCAATCAAAGAGACACTAGAACAATATTTACGGAATTTATTAACTTCTATTTACTATAACAACTATATATGCTCTCCTGGGGAAGATTTCTATTGACCAAACTCAACCCACCAATAGTAATCTAACAGACTCTTACCACTAATCCTTCCTTGACGACAACTCAGACTCTGGATCAACTGTTGAAAACAGTAGTAACTAAACCTCTTGCATCAATCTTTAATCTAATCATCTATTTCAACCTCTCTTTCCACTTCTCCTTCAGCTTCTCTTTCGCGACTTTCAGTCGGAGTTTATATATTTCCTAACTCTCCCACTTCACTTCATTTCTACCTGCTTTCTATCTGCATATTCACGTTTCATTTTTGGTTGGGCAAAGGTTGTTTAGAAAAAGCAATCAATCTCAATTAAAAGTCCCCAAGGTTAGTGAAGAGAAACCCTGAATAGCCCAATGTCACAAAGTTGATTTAATAACATTTTATATTAATTTTTCACTCAAAATAAATCTTGTGCCACCACATTGTTTCCAAATTTCGAAATATAGGGTGCTTTCAAATTTGTTAAGACTTGGTAGCAAATATTATTTTTATGTTATGGTTTATAATAACTTTTTGATGTGATGAAAGAAACTTTTTAAAAACATTTTCTTACATAAATGGTTTTAATTAGCTCTTGTATTATCAGAACATTTAAATATTTTTCAGACTCTTTGGATGAAATTAACATCTTAAAAATTTGAAATTTATATTATCTTAACATATTATAGAGTTAATTTGGATTACTGGTACTACTGTTATTCATTTAAGTAATTCAATTTACCCAGTTTAATTGTTAATATATATCAGCTAAATCATTTCTTCTTTTCATTTTAAATTTGAGTTGATTTTATTTTCTACAAGCTAAGAAAGGATCAGAATATTGTCGTTGGCCTTCAATTTTAAACCGTACTTTAGGTTTTTGAAGGAAAAAGATAAATGTAAGTTTACTATATATTTTGCGGTCCAGCGCAAGACATATTTTTTAAATTACTTCAAAGTCTCAACTGTTTACTGAAACATTAAACTTTATTCAGCTGTATTTTTCATTTTACTTGATTTTTTTCGGAAATGGTTTGTTTGCTTTCATTACATTATAAAATTCACGACAAGAAAGTTCTGAATTCATTTTAACAATTAGCAGATGTTTAACAGTAAATACTGAAAATCTAACCCCTTTCTGACGACCAGGTGTTCTCTATAATAGTGAAAACTCTCTGAGGTGGAGTAGATATCCGAAGCAAAGACGTTACAAACTGAATCATTTTAGCAATATTGCAATATAAAGTACCAGTCTTTTGAAACACCTTAAAAATTGCTTAAGAATTTCTTCATTGGCGTCTTTTTCAGAACTTACCTATTTTTTGGAATAGAACTTACCTAGTTATTCTAAACCACAACCTTTTTTTTTTTTTTTTGAATTACCTGGTTCAGCAATGTGTGCTCATCAAATGGGTCGTCAATATTTATGGAATCTTAAAATTTCATTAACTTGTGCATCCTATTCTAAATCAGACCAGGAAATTTTATATCATAAATTTATCCTCCGAAACTTACTAATTTTATCATATAATTCGTTCTCCAAAACTTTAAGTTATGTATACTAGAATTATAAAAATTGTCTACACTCGAGAAAAAAAAATTGTTCTTTACTCCAGAACAGAACAGCATTATTTCTTTTAGAGTGCATAACAATTATTTGACAGATGGTTATATAAATAGGTCTAAGTTTTAAACTAATCCTCACCAGTCATAAAATTCTCAAACCTTGGACATTTTTGCAACCACGAATGGCACTAAAAAAACTAGAACTGCCCACGATAATCCCGTACGTTTGGTACGTCTATATATGTTTTTGAAATTTTTTATTCGTCTGTTTCTAAGCTTTGCAATGAATAATAACAAACAATCATATTTCAAAAATTTCGTCTCTGTATATTTTATTCTAACTACTCGTTTATTTCTTGTTTCTACGATAATTATCATTAATCTTTCAGCACCTGAAATGTAATATAAATGTTAAATCCATATTATAAAATAAATCTAGAAGAAAACAAACTTTTGATTACAGAGCAACCATTTTATGAAAATTGAGTCCTATAAATTATTCCAGGAAAACGTTTATGATTGATCGATGTTAATAAAACAGGATTGACCATTGATTTTATCCGATAATTTTGTTTACATTATCTGTAATTTACTGCTATTACCACAACTAATTTTCCTTGAATAGTATTAGTTGTGCACACATTGATACACGCACGTATTAGTATGATTCGCCGTTAGTAGCAGTTCGGACGAAAAAAAGAACATGATTTCCCACTACTTTCGTGACAAAATCCATCAAACTAATGACTTCTTCTCGTAGAATACGTCGGCGAATGTTACTAGATGTCTTTTTCTTTGTGTGTTGGGTGTGGAATATTCGTTGGGGCTCGTTTTCCTATTTAAATAATTAATTCGAGTTGGTCCTTAAAAGGTGGTTTTTGATTACACTGGAATTCTATTGTGTATGCTAATAGGACAAAAAGTAGACAATTATATTCTTTTTTTTTTTTGTAAATCAAATTGTCTGAGAATTTAAACTAAGTAGGGGTGAATGTTTTAGCTTGAGGAATCGGCGTGTACCGTAAAAAATAAATCAAAATTTGAAAAGTGACATTTAAAAATAGATGTTCAAAGGTGAAAGACATCCGAAGGAATTAAAGTTTCGCATGTCCAAGGGTGAAAGGCAGTTCACCTTTCGCGAGAAAAAAAGAATTAACTCTTGGAATTTAAGAAAGTTCAAAACCGGAAATATTTATAGAACCACTGTAAGAAATGAAGGGGAAAAATCTTAATTTTATAAGAATTTTGAGTATCTGTTTCAAAGTATGAATTATATGAGTTTGTATTTAAAGTCTCATTTTAATATAGTCATTATATATATATATATATATATATATATATATATATATATAATGACTACGGTTCAGAATGAAAATTTATGTTGTTTAGGATTTATGAGTTATTTACATTTATTAGGATTAATAATGAAAGATTAACAGTGATTAAGATTTATAATTAAGATTTATATGGACTAGGATTCATCACAAACTGATATGTACTATGTTTCATAATGAAATATTTATGCAGACGAGGATTCATAATGAAAAATTTATATAAATAAGGATCCATAATGTTTTATTTACATAGACTAGGATTCACAAAGAAAGATTTTCAATGGTTGGAATTTTATAATGAAAGATTTACATGAATTAAGATTCATAAGAAATATTGACATAGACTAGGATTCATAATGGAAGATTCACAATAATTGTAATTTTTAATGAAAGATAAAGCAATTTCTTACGATATTATTATTAAAAATCTAAAAGTCTATCCATTTATAAAATGTATTAATCCACGAAAAGTAATCCAATTAATAGTAACTTCTGAATGAGTTATCATACATGTTTATGAATCTAATTTGAAAATGAATACGTTTCTTAGAAAAGTACTTTAATTGTTGCTCTGAAATAATCATTCAATATAATTATATTATTAATTATTTCCAATATAATTATTTTAAAAATTTCTCTGATATTTATATTTTTCTGTCAAAGTTCACCTTAAATCTTTGTCTGCTATTACAGATACTAATTGTTTAAAAGTTTAGAACTTCTCTTGAAGTTTCGAAAATTTAATGAGGATTTTAATCTACAATTTCATCAATTTTTTATTATTTTAGAAAAATTATTTATAAATTCAGAAAATAATCCACATTTTTTATGTATTGATTAATTTTTTGGAACCTATAAATTCGTAGACTTAATACACAAGTCTAAATCATCATTTAACTCTGTAACGCCCCGTTGTTACTCCCTACTATGTCATCGTTGATTATTTAATTAGTCAATAATAATAGTCCAATGAATATAAAATTATACAATGATAACAAAGCTATTTTATGCAAATCTATGAATAATAAAAATTCAATTCTAACCTACTAACTATATCAATAGAATTGGTCCTTATACGCGTCTGATTTAACATTTAATTTTATAACTTATTACTTATCTGATCTAAACCATTCGGTTTCGAATCATTAGAAGATTTATAGATGAGGGTTTGAATGCTTAACCCTTTATAATATTTTCTGTGTTCTCTTCTAAAGCTCCTAACTCAACACATGTTTGATACAGATGTCTTATATTGATAACTTAAGATGACTATCTCGGCAAACTACAAACTTTCGTTACTAAATTTTTTATTACTTTTGAACAAAATTGAGGAGATGCATTAATTATTCTTCAATAATTCTAACTAATCTACATAAGTTACGTTTCACTTATTGGAAGAGTTTTTCAATTCAAACAACATTAAAGGTCCCCCAAAGTTTTAACTGAATTGGGGAAATGGGATAGACTACGTTTTATAACACTAATTAACCATTAATTTCTGAAGTTAATTTTCAATCGTATTGGCTTTCATATAGTCAAGTGCTCTAGAGTTATATATGGTTACTTTTCTGTTTCTTTAAATCGAATATGATAAAGATATCAATCTAGAACCAGACTCAAATTTAACTTCAAAAAGCTTCATTTATTCTTCTAAACACTTATAAAAAAATCGCTATGAAAGCTAAATTAAAAGATCAAAGGAAATGGGGTCCATATGATTATGTATTGAGTATTGCTTTAGGCGTAACTACAAATACACTTTGATGAACTTTCAACTACAGAACGTAGCAATTACATGCTTATTGGTAGAACAGTCATATAAAATAAAGTTACGAATCTTAGAAAATTTTAGATGCATGAATCGTAAAAGATAACTTGAAAGATTACTTTAGCAACATAACCGGACGCAGCACTTCATTTAAAAAAAAAAAGGAAATAGCAGAGAAGTGTTTTTATTACTTTTTAATACTTTGACTTCAATACTTTAATTAAATTTTAGTTTCTTCGCTATCTATTTTTCATTTATATTTAGCCTTTTAAATTCATTTTTACATCTGTCGATTTTGGATAAACTCACACCCTATCGAACGAAGAACATAGAACCCAAAAATAAATTAAATGATTATCAAAAAAAGATCATTTCTAAATAAAAAGAAAAATAACACTTTTAAATATATGCTACAAATAATATTTTTTATTTAGGATTTAGCATAGCAATTTTTATTTGATTTTGTTTGCATTTAACTATGTGCAAGGTACGATTATTTCAGAAAAAAACTTTGCAATTGTGATATATTCAATTTTTAAAAGAAAACGATTTAAGCTTAAAGTGATACTATTTTTTTCAATATTCTTTATCAAGCTATATTTTTTTAAATATTTAATGTTTTTACAAA
>BMAW01090198.1:39995-57092 GCA_019974015.1 Nephila pilipes | reverse complement strand
TATGAGCCGCTCAGAAGCCAATGCGGTTAAGTCCATTTTTTGATATTTTCTGATTTTTGGAAATTTTGATGAAATAAATAATAATCTTCTTAGTTATTAAAGGTCGTTGGTTACTTTTTTCTAGGTTAGACAGCCCTTTTTTTAATAGCTTCTGAATATATTGTATAATAATTTCAGAAGCCATTGTGAATAAGTCCACCTTTTATCAATATTTTTTTACATAAACTTTGAAATGAAAATTAAATTATTCTTCTTCTTTCGATATTTGTTGGTAACACTGAAAAACAAGAAATTCATAGTAACTGTAGCCGTTACTTCTAATTAGAATTGTTTGAGTTTTATGCATGTGCGTCAAAACACAAAAGTATTACGTTGAAGTGTTTGCGAAAATTATTGTGTTATCAAAAACATTAAAGAAATTTTCTTTAATAACTGTAAAAACTCTGACTTTTTAAAATAATAAAAAAGATTTATTGTAAGGGTATAAAAACTAAAAATGTCAATGGAAATAGAACAAAGTGAAAGTGATACGATATTTCATCCTAATTTAAGGAGAGTTAACCGTATTGATTCTGATACACCGTCAGATAACGAAGATATAGAAAATAATCAAAATAACGGAAAAGTTGGTAGAAAACGCAGCAGGAATCCTGGGAAACGGTCTAGAAATGTTGAGAAACAAAAAAGGATACAAGGTAAGCAATATCAAAATAGAAATAAAAGAATAATTCCTGCAAAGAAATTTGATAATAAACCTTGTAACTGTTTACGACTTTGTAATCGCAAGATAACCTTTTATCAAAGAAAACAGGCGATGAAAAAGTTTTACAAGCTTAATGATCATCATAAGCAAATAATTTTTTTAAGTGGGTTAATTAGAGTTCATGCTATCAAAAGACAACTACCCAGGAATAACACCAAAGGACCAAGATCTCAGTCTTTTGAATATTTTATTAGATTTAACGGCCAAGATGTTGGTGTTTGCAAAAAATATTTTATAGAAACATATCAAATAAGAAACGGGCGACTATATAATTACTGTTCAAAGGAAGATCTGAAGGACCACCGGGGGCAACATATTCAGGTAACAAAATAGATGATTCCCATGTAAGAAAACATATAAATTCCTTTCCTGCTATTTCAAGCCATTATACAAGAAGTCATAATCTCAGACGCAGATACTTAAATTCAGACCTTTCTATTGCAAAAATGTATAACCTATATGTCGAACAATGTAATGAAGAGCAAATTGTACCAGTAAAGGAAAAGTTTTATTACCATATATTTTCGACAAAATTTAACTTACATTTTAAGCAACCTTCAAAAGATACTTGTGCAAAATGTGATTATTTGGTAATAAAAAAACAATCTACAATAGATGAAGAAAAAAATGCAGCTGAAGTTGAACATGACGAACACTTGCGAAATGCAGAAATTGCCCGTAATAGTATGGCTAATGATCGATTAAGAGCTTCAGACGAAATATACGTGTTTAGTTTTGATTTAGAAAAAGCATTACCATTTCCGAAACTATCCACATCAGTGGCTTATTACAAGAGAAACTTATATGTATACAATCTTGGTTGCCATGATTTAAAGACTAACGAGGGCCACATGTATGTTTGGCCTATAACCCAAGCATCGCGGGGTTCACAAGAAGTGTCATCGTGTTTAACTAAACACATTAAATTGTACGCAAAGGATTTTCAAAAAATTATAATAATGTATTCAGATTCATGTTCAGGACAGAATCGAAATATAAAAACTATGTTAAGTTTACTGAAATTGGTTCAGAGAGAAGAAATAAAAGCTGAATCAATTGAGCTTAAATTTTTATAAAGTGGGCACAGTTATTTGCCCAATGATGCTGATTTTGCAGTTATAGAAGCTTATGCAAAAAAAAAATTCCGTGTATTTATAACCCTAGTGACTGGTATCATATAATACAAAATAGTAAAAGAAAGAACCCTTTCATAGTAGTCGAAATGAATCCACAAGAATTTCTTTCCACAAAACCATTGGAAGAAGATGTTACCAACAGAAAAAAATCAACAAGTGGACTAACAGTCAATTGGCTTAATATGAGATGGATAAAATTGGAAAGGTCAAACCCAAGCATCATTAAGTTCAAATATAATTTTGACGAGGATGATACCTTTGATGTAATTGATATAAAAAAAAAACAAAAATAGGTAGGCCAGTAAATTTAAAAAATATAACTCAACCTATATTATATCCTAATGACAGAACAATTTCAAGAGAAACAAAAAAAGACATCATGTGTTTATTAAAGTATATACCTCCAATTAAACACGACTTTTACAGGACATTAAGAACAACACGTGGAGATCAAGATTTACATTTAAATAACTCGGAAGAAGATGATGTTTGTTATAATGAATAAACACAAAACTTATGACAATAAATGTTTTACATAAATTTCTTATCTTTTTCAGCTGCCAAAAGGTATAAGTCCTAAAATTTTTAAGATGCGTCATTATTTCAATAAATACTTACGTTTTTATTTACACATCCTGTACATATCTTGTTTTTTTGCAGAGTTTACACCTCGAAAAAAGACTTTATACACTTTTCTAATTAAATTAATAAACCAAGAATTTTAAAAACTAATGTATCAAAAAACATTAATTTTCTCAATTTTTGTGTTTTGGACTTAACCGCATTGGCTTCTGAGCGGCTCATATCTGACTGATACACTGATGATAGCATCTTTGATCCAGTTTCTAATAAATATGCACCCTTGTTATCAAGTAGCGATGAATGGTTGTTTGTTAATAGTTTTATTCCTGATTTCAATTTGAATTTTTATATGTTGTATGTATCTGTAGAGACTGAATTTTCACTGTACATTAATTAAAAAAAATTTGTAATAAAAATGAATTGTTTTTGTTTTATAAATATGTAATACAGATTTCATTAATACTTTTTTTTTGCACGGTGTTTTTGGAAAATATTTAGAGTTTTTTCATCTTGCACGGTTTTTTTTAAAGTTTTTGAACATATCCCCAAATTTAACATACCCTGCATGTATTTTTTGCACGTTTTTATTAGAAACGTATCTACCGTGTACAAAAAGAGATGGGTATATATATATAGCCAAATTATAAAAATTAAATTAATTAAAGAAGTTATTCATGCCGTAACAGAAAATTAAACAGTAGATGTGATTCAAAAAGGATATGTATAAGGTCGGAAATGTATTAAATGGTTGGTAAATTACTATTGAAAATACTTTTGTAAAGCAGATTCTAAAAATTTCAAAAAAAAAAAAAAAAAAAAAAAAAAATCGCGGTTACTGAAATTAAAAAAAAAAAAAACTGTTGTTATTCATTCCACTAATTATGCATGAGTTAATTTAATGACATCCGGATAGTTTTCTTTATATATTTTTCGACGGTAAAATTAAATACTATCATATTCTAACAAAGTGTGTTCATCAGATCAAATCTTAGAGGATTACAAAGGATGTAAATTCAGGAAATTACTTATAAACATTAATATTTTTTTACTCCAAACTAGAAAACATTTTATTATGGATATGTAGAACAATCCAAAGAAAACTCTTACATTTTAAAGATATAAATGTTACTCAACTAAGAATTTTTCAAGTAAAATTAATAGAGCAATTATGTAAAATGTTATGGTAGTAAATAAAAAACAGTTTTTAAAATATTATAAACTATTGTAGCAACATCATGTTTCCTGATTTTGAACATTTTTCTCCACAAAATTTTTTCACTGTTTATCTATAATTTAGAATATGTCATAACTTTTCTATTATTCAAACAATTGCTTTCAAATAGCGACATTTGCAAATGAATCCCCGCAACTGTAATAACTATGATTTGGGTTTAGTATTCAAAAGGTATTTTTGTTAAAATCACGCAAACTTATTTGATCTAATGCTGGATTTGGTTTACAAAAGAATAAGGAAATTAGAACTGCGCTGTACCCGAAAGCTTTACTGAAATGGAATGTTTTTGGATGCTCAAGGTTATCGCGAATAATAAAACAACAAAACGATATTATTTGAAATTGTACAATTCTCACGAAAAAATACTATATAAAAAGCGTAGCATCCTGCGACAAAAATATCTTTGAACTTTCCACCCAATGCTTTATAGTGTTAAAAATGAAATTCACGGTAAGTTGCGTTTTGTTCTATGAATTGAAATATTCTTTGGTATTGGAATTTTATTAAAAATTTAATTGTATTTTATGAATGCTTACTTTAAATAAACAAAATTATTTCATACGTATGTTCCTTCTTTAATCCTTTTTTTTTCATGAACGAAATTATCTTTTAATAATGAATTGCAAAGCAAATAGAGAAAATGGTCAGGGAAGCATGAAACAAATAAATTACAATAAATGGATATTCAATTTTTCAATTATCAAATTTATTGTAAGTGATGTAACTGATATTATTTTTTAAATTATGTAATCATACTTAATGTTTTAAAAAAAATTATAATTTTGCTCCTTTTAAATTTATATTTGTTTCACCTATTTTTGGGTTTTTAGGGCAACAAATATAAAATTTATCCTCTAGGATAAATATAATTAAAATTGATATCTTAGACGCCTAAATTAAAATTAACTTGTCTTCTTTCATAAACTAGTTTTATTTCATAAAATTGTGTTTCTGAGTAATATAACTAAAGTGATCGATTTATTATTCTTAATTTATTTTCAATTAACTAAAAGTATTACATTTTTGTAAATAATTTGATAAGTATTTCCTTCCGCATTATTTTTTCTTTTTCTACAACAAATCTCAAACAATGACTTTAACCTACCTTAATATAAATCATATTAAAAACAAATAATTGGATAATCGCTTCGATTATAAAATTGCTGAGGCTCTGTCTTCTGAGACACTGAAATCAAGATTCAAATCCTCAGAAAGTTATGGGTTATGCACTCGACATTAACATTTAAGCTCGATAAGCACTTAGCATCGAATCCTGTGTGAAGTCGTTATTCTACATATATTTAGTTATTATTTGATCAAGAGCTTTATATCATGAGCTTTTTATCTAACTGAAATTTACAAAAAGCTTATGTGAAAGATTTGAACACAATTTATGCAGTTTTAAAATTTAAGTTGATTATGTGAATAATGAAATAAAAACATAAAATAAAAGCAAAAATAAGAATTTAATATTTACTTTTTAGAAACCTTAATTATTTTATGTATTCTTTTTTGAGTCGTTAAATAGGGAAGTAAAGTATTGAATAATAAAACATATAATAAAATCAAAAGCGTTAATTAAATTTTCGTTTGTTAGAAGAAATATTAATTACATATTTTACAGTTATAACAAATCTTGCACCAGTTTCTCATGTTTATTCAGAAATTGTTTGAAGGAAATTAAAACGAAGTCTTAATTTTGTAGAAAATTATTATGCTTCGTAACCTGTGAGTAATAATTCAATAATTTTGTTTACCTGTCTAATACTATATAAATGCATCGAGATAGAATTCACATTTGTATTTGTTTACGATTCACTTCTGATTCTGAAGGCTATTATTTACTTATATTAATTATAGTTCGAAAGCAAATAAAATAAAATAAATACAAGTTAAACAAAGGACATTACTATACGTGAAATAATACATATTTATTTTTTCATCATTATGTAATTTTTGACCAAATAAAGAATACACCGTTTTATTTCAAAACGACTTAATTAAAAAAATATCGCCTCTAAATTTACTTCTTCCTGCGGTTCTTAAAGGGACAAAGCATAAGGTTAATATACGTTACCGTAAAAGATTTTAAACCAAATCCTAATCCTTCTACCCATAAGATCACTGATTTTTTAAAAAAAATTCTATCTTATGCCGATGATGAGGATTACATAATCGGAAAATGGTATATACAGGGAAAATGGATGAAAATCTAGCAAAAATATTTTTTTCTCTCAATAATGACTTTTTAACAATAAAAAAATTTCTCTCTTAAAATATCTACAAGCTGTTTCAAAATTCTACTGATAAAGCAAATACGAACATCAGGCATCACAAAACAAAACAGACAAAAATTTAATAGTTAATAATTAATAATACGGTTTTAAAATTTTTCATGTTTGAATTTAAATTTAAATAATAAGGAATATTTTAAACAAAATAAGTAAATAATTCATTCTGAAAAAAATGAATGCAATAGGGAAAAAAAAATTGTTACTTCACTCAAAAAGCATACCTGGAGTGATATGTGAAAAATATTCCAATTTGAATAATTTTTTGATTATCAAACATATATATATATATATATATATATATATATATATATATATATATATAATATAATTACTTGTGTATCCGTACATTGTCATTATTATTTCAGGACAAAATAATGAACTGCCGGGATGGTTTCAGAAACAAATATTATTTAATGCTCGACACGTTCCACAACACAAGACAGGATACAAAACATATGTAAAACATAGATTCACGAACATCACTCCGTCATTCTGCTAACAAGTCTCTCGCCTTTCATTGAGCTTGCTCTTGCCGTGCTTGCGCTTCTAACAACAACAATAACAACAACAAAAAAACCATGGGGCATCATCTGACTACCGTTTAATAGTACATGGAAGTTAATGCTAAATTACATTGTTGCACTAGTTGTTTTTTCAAATTAAGTACGTACGGGGAATACTAGATTTATTTATTCCTTGCTACTTTTAATGATTTTCTAAGGGTTAGTTAACACACACGACTCATTTATTTGAAGAGAGCATACTTGCAAACCTTTAAGACCTGTATAACAGTTAGAACTGATATATATATATATATATTTACAATACTTTACTATTTAATTTAGAAATTTTTTGGATAATTCATTAAAGCAACTTATATTTCTTCTACATCGACTGCAATTAATCGGTTTGATACAACTGCGATTTCAATCTTTTATCAAATTTTACATTTACATTCAAATTTCCTTTATTTTCAGAATATATCAAAACTTGGTTTATACTCTCCGTTTTTGAGGAATGTGTAAAAAAATGCACATAAATTAGTGGTGATAGATAAGAATTTAAAAAGAAAGGAACTTATATATGTCTCTCTCTCTCTAGGTCATCACATAACCAAAAAAAAAAAAAAAAAAAGATGTTAATATTGCACTTCCAAATTTATTACGTTATAGCTTTGCCTCTTTACCTTTTCTCTTTAACTAATACAAGGTTTGTCTATTAAATAAAGAGACTGACGCTGTAAAACATTTTATTTTGATGTCATACAAATTTATTTATTATCATCTTCAATATACACCCATCTTTTAACACTACAACGCTCCACATGCGAATCTTTCATTGTTCTTACAGTTTCGGCAATCGCCCGAATACTTAACCAACGGTCAGATCGAACCAGATTACCGATTTCTTCTATATTGTTATCCACTTATGATGTGAGAGGGCGACCTGGGCGTGAATCATCTTCATCATCTTTCGGTCACCTTGAAAACGCTTAAATCACTCAATAACACGTGCACGCGATAAGCATTCATTGCCACACACTTCTTTTAATAAATTATAAGCTTCAGTAGCGGTCTTTCCAAGTTTCATGTGAAATTTCACAATTCTTTGTTCCATTGTTAGATTAATCATTTTTCCGGCAATACAAAAAAAAAAAAAAAAAATGCGAGTGAAGGCTACGGGTATAAAGATTTGTGTTTACAGAAACGAGAGGTCCCGCATTCGAAAGAGAAGACTTCTCTCTAATGAGTTGTCGGTCGCTGGCGTTTGGGGCAGGCATACTTCTTCTGTTGCAGGGTTAGTCTCATTATTTAATAATCACACTTCGTATTTTGCGGACTTAAATTGAATTTTCCTGCATTCGATACCAATTCTAAAAGAAAGTTTTGAAATTCCAGAATGAACTTCGATCTTGTATGTTTGGTTGCCTCGACATACACAAACGGCTAACCAAATACCCGTCGTCGCAAAAACTGACCATCGAATGCATTGTATCACGAAAAATGTCTCTGAACGAGTGAGAGGTATCATTTTCCAGATACTAAAGGGATTTGAAATTAGTTGTTTATAAGAAAATTTGTGTTCTGTACAACGAAGAATAGTTTTGTACGTACATTTTGAAATTTCCATATATGTTATATTTAATGCATAAGCAAATAACATATTTAAAAATATTCCCGTGTGTAAAGTAATATTTGGAAAACTGATTTTTAGCTACAACGTGAGTCTTTGAGTTATATATTTTCTATATGAAATCTTTTTTTATACGGGGCAGGGTTTTTTATTTACCACATAGTTAAAAAAAACACGTTGAAAATAATAATATTTTATAACCACTTATGATGTTTCAGAATATTTTTTTGCGGTTCCTGCACAAAAACAGGATTGAATGTAATTATTAATAAAATATGTACAACGCGTGCATCTCTGAGAAAGGAATTATGTTTAAGTTGTCGAAATAAAATTCTTTGCTCGTTTTGTGTGACTAATAATCTTGTTTTAATAGGTTAGAATTCTAAATATTTAGTTTGCATAAATTAATTTAGAATGCTCTTAAAATTCAGGCAATACTACTTTATCCAAACATTTAAACGGATCTTATATATATCGAAGTTGGAAATTTTCCATTAAAGTATTCTGTAAGAAATAATTTTTAGTTCTCTCTCTCTCTCTCTCTATATATATATATATATATATATTTTATATATATATATATATATATATATATATATATAGATTAAAGGATAAAGGATTAAAGGATATATATATATATATCCTTTAATGAAAATAAAATATTCATATTCGCTTTTTCTTTTTCATTTCCCGAAACAAATAGCTAAGCTAAATCATAGACTTAAAAATTAAATGAAATTATAAATAGATTGCTTATTATGAAACAGTAATGAATGGGGTAAATTGAACCAATTTATAGAATTTGTGGACTTTAATCAGTACAAAAATTTTAACAAATAATTTAAATAACAATGTTAGAGCCAATTATGAATACGCATAATTTGGTTAACACCTGTTGAAAAATTTAAGAAAATCATTTTCTTTTTGTTTATTTCCTTCAGTGCTGCAAATTTTATTATGACTGAGTGTGCACCCTCAGTATGAAAAGGGAGAAATTTTAAATTTAAATTTTTAAATAAATACACTTTCAGAGCATACAATTTCGATCGCTTTCTGAGTGAATAATTGTTTTACTTAAAAAATAATGTTACGGAAACTTATTTAAAGTCTTTTTGTATAAACAGTGATATAGTATAAACATTAATTTTCTATGAACAAAGTATTTCCACGAATGAACGAAAAAAAGTTTTTGATTTGTAAGATTAATTGATAATTTTCATCTTTTGTTGTAGGTTATCCTGTTCAGCGCAGCAGTTCTTGTTGCAGTTGAGAGCGCTCCTCAGTATCCAGGTGCTGGCGGAGGAGCAGGAGCTGGAGCTGGAGCAAATGCAGGTTTCGGATTTGGAATGAATGCTGGATTAGGTGGAAATGCAGGAGCAGGGGGAGGAGCTGGTAGTGAAGGTGGAGCAGGTGCTGGAGCAGGAGCAGGAGCAAATGCAGGAATCGGATTTGGAATGAATGCTGGAGCTGGTCTTGGAGGCAATGGAGGTCTTGGTGGTTTTGGTGGAAAAAAATAAATCTGAAAACATTTATAGAAATTGCCTCTAAATTGTTTTTAAAATGTGTTAAAATTTTAAATTATTGCAATAAAAGGTTACAACCAAATGTATCATTTACATGACACATTTGTCACAAACCCTCTTTGTTATTCTTGTACTTATAGATATTTGTGTTTGAATAAGATAAGATATTGATGAGACAGCATTCATTAGAAATGAATAAAATTGATCAAGATAAATTTTTTTAGTTGAAAACGACGAAATTCATTTTTAATTATTTAGAAATGTATTATTCAATCGCTTAACAAACTTCGTTTTTATGAGGCTAAATAATAAAATAATAAATAGGATATTTCCAAAACACTTTAAATTAAAAAAAAATATTATTGAAAATATCACTGAAGATCGAAACTAAAATTTAGTTTAAAAGCTCCCCCAAAAAATGATATTTACATAAATTTGATAATATGGCGAACAGGAGCAATTTCGTTTGTGATAAAATTATTTTAGATTGTTTCGTAATTATTATTATTATTTATAAATTCGTTATTTAATTACAGTAAAAGATATTTAGTTTAAACAGACGCAACGCATATCAAAGTTTTGTTTTTTATTTTAAAATTGTAATATAGAAGAATACCATATATTATACGAAAGGACACAGAAGAATATAGTTTAATTAATACTGATGTATTTGTTTAAATAATAAGAATTTCTTTTTACAAAGAAGAAAAACTACACACTATGCTTTAATAATACTGATTACATACGATCTCGATAATATTAAAGTATTAACTCGTTTGCTTTTGGATAGCGTTGGCTCAATCGTGGACGCGAATTCTGGTTCCAATAAAGACTCCTTCATTTATCGGAGTTAATGCAAGATATGTTTCGGAGCTCAAAATCCTCATTTTGGAATGGAAGGATTAGGAGATAAGATTATATTTTTCCGAAAAACGAAATGGCTAGTAAATGGAAGCCTTAAGCAAGTAATTTACAAATGCTTCTTTTTAAGCTTAAAGCTTCATTGTTTTTAACTGTTTAAGATAGCAATTACAAATAACATTAGAATTATGTTACTGTATTCAAAAATTTCTAAACAGATTTATGTTTAATTTTTTTTTCTAATTTCGCTTCTTTGGAAGAAAAGTTATTAAATAAAATTCTTGAAGAACTAGGGGAGAAAAAAACAAATTTAGTGCGAAAGAATGTTGAAAGCATATGGATTAAAAGCTCAACTTGTACAATGATAGCTCATTTCCTGTTGAATGGTACATGCAATTTGTCAAATTGTTATCGATGAAAAAACATATGACAAATTTCAGACATAAATAGAATGCTATTACTCCAGACATAATACTGTTAAAAAAGAGATAAAAATAGAAATGATACAAAAATTCATATTTTAAAAAAATGCAATCACATGGTTTTTATTAATTAAAAATCTATAAATGAATAATATATTTATAAATGACAATTAAACTTCCAAATAAAATAACGCTATTTCCTCTAAAGTTTCCTCAAGCAGTATTAAATTTCTACAAAAAATGTTTAATATAACTGAAAATCGAGAAGATTATGAGTCCAAATAAATTTCACTTACATAATGGTGAAAGTTTTTGCATGTTGATTTTGTTTCGGTTTCAAAGTCTCTGTAGGCAGAATAGGCAGTGTTATGACAATTAAACATCGTTTTCGATATATAATCACAACCGAATTATTTGATCTCATAATTTTTTAAATTTAACGCGAGAATAAACCAACTATATTAAGCTAAATTGTTTATTAACATTGGTGTGCCATAAAGGTCTAACAAAATGTAAAAACCTTTTCGAAAAATACATCAAGAGTTGTTGAACATTATTTCTGCTGCACTGAAAGAATATGGTATAATCAGGAATGGTTGTAAAAATATTTTTAGTTATTTTAAATATCTTTATTTATTGAAATTGACTGAATACCTCTTACGACTATAATAATATTGGGGATTGTCCTATGTTCTTGTTACATTCTTGATATTTCTCCATTCTAATTTGTATTAATTATATATTTTTTATGAGGATAAGAATTTACATATTTAAGTCTAAATTTTTCCTACAAAACAGAATAAAATACTCAAGTCTATTTATCACATATTTCCTACATTACTTCATTTTACAATCATCTTAAAGTCTGGTTAAATAAACAACGAGTTCAAAACTCCAACTGAAGATACATAAGAGACACTAAAGACAAAACACTTTATTACCACCAAAGAATGTATATAAAGACTCTTTCTCTCTCAAATCTCTCTTGACATTCAGTCAATCCTATTGTAGTTTACACTCAAATAATTTCTTAGCTTACCAAATCACTCGTTCCGATTCAACAACTTCTCGATTATAGTAGATTTGAATCTTATTACTTTAACAAGGAGTCACTTAAACCCAAACGATTTTTCAATCCAATTATATATATATATATATATATATATATATATAGGCAAAAAAAAATTGCATATCTTTTTTTTAAAAAATCGAAATTCTAATAACGCTATTAAAAAAATAATTATATTTGTTATATCTATAGTAATTTATATTAATATTGAAGCATTTCTTCTACCTGAAAATATGTTTGAACTTCAGGCCCTATTATTTAACATTAGCCGGAGACAGCCTAAAGATAAACTCATATGTATACAATCTTAGTTTAATAACCTTACGGCACTGACATACCAAACAAAATTTTAATTTAGGCGTAATATGACAATTGGTACAGATATTACTATGGAATCTGGCGTTTCACTATCATGAACATAAAAAGAAATTACAATACACTGTTGGTTTAATAACATCACGGCACTGGCATACTGAATAAAATCTTGATTTAGGCTTATTATGAGTATTTGTACAGATATACAATAGAAACTGGCGTTTCACAATCACGCACATAAAAAGAGATTACAAGAAAATACTAGAGAGTGCATTTACAGAAATAATTGAGCTCTTACCTTTACAAAATTTTATCGATTGTCACCAAATCGATCCTACAGACTATGTTCATTCAACTAATGGCAAGTTCTGGACACAAAGATGTCCATTGTAAATACATTTTAACTGAAATAATTCACATGTTAAGCAAATCATCTTAATGGGATTTAGTAGCTTTCGAAATTAAAAAAGTATATTTTTCCGATTCATCATAAATAAATAATTTTTGTTCATTTTAATATGAATCTTTGCCAGTTTGTATAATAAAGTGTAAAGTTTAAAGTACTGAATCAATTTTTGCTATTACACTAATAATTTATTTTAAACAATGTGAAATATGCATGCAAAAATTTAAAAAATAAATTAGCTTATCTACTGTTACCCACAAGATAGCATTTGAAAGACGTACAGTAGAACCGTCATTCTTATATTAAATTAAAGCTAAATAATTCCTATATTCTGCAAATCTCAAATTTTAAATTTATCCAAGATTTAAAGAAATTGAAAAAAATAAATATGTCATAAAATTTGGAGCTAGTAACTTTTTTTTATCTATCTATTATGCTATAAAATGAAATCTGACTATCCAATTAAACAAAAAAAATTACGTTTACAGAATAAAAATCTTTAAGTAATACCCTTGTAAAATTTTAAAACTCAGTATACAAAATCTTTTTTATTAATCCTGTGGGAAAGTGTGAAAATACGAAACTGAGAAAAAGCGATTTATTTACATTGCATTAATGCAAAAAGTCTCTTTTAACAATTACATTTTTTTACTGCACAGGGCGTAGTAATCATCATTTGCTTTAAAATGCTCCCAATATTCCACTCTATTTTTTGAAAACAAATTTGAAAAAACGAATTTTTGAGGGTGCAAAGGTACTAAGTCTCCTTAAATAGGTTGTGGAAACGCAATACACATTTCAAAGGCAAAAATTTCATTAAAAAAAACAACATCATCTTCCATCGGCCAGAATCTATGTCACCCTCTCAATTAATTCTTTCTCTTCTTCGATCTTTCCCAGCTCGTTTTTCTCCAAACGATTTCAGCACTTCTCTTGTGTTTTTATTAGGCGGTCGCATGGGATGCTCAATGGTCAGCGAGCTTTAGATTTTTTTTTCTCAGATCCTTACTATATATATATACTGAAAATTTATGAAAGAATAATTTAAAATATTTAAAAAGACAAAAATCCAGAAAGAAATGTAAAAATGAAAGAGAAAATAAATGAAAATATGGAACCCAACAAGTCAAAAAGCAATTTCGGGCTGAGGATCGAATAAGCGGGATAAATTAAAGCTAAAATGGTACCAACCTTCCCCCTTTGCGACTTGGTAGGCTGAATTAGGAAAACCAAATTACAAAAGAATTCAATGATTAAAAGATGCAAAAATGTTCAGCGATAAAATCTACAAAAATAAAATCTATAATTATAAAAATTATCAACAAATCAAATTATAAAAATTACTTACAAAAATTCAAACAAATGAAGATTCAAATATATGAGTAGTAAGACGGAATTTTCTTTAAGCTTTAAGATGGATATCACATACTCAAAATGAAAAAATATATAATATTTTTATAATAATAACATCACCATATAAATTAAAAAAGATTTAAATCATTGTTTGATTAGTAATAAAGTGTAAAAGGATGCAAACTGTTGGTTGGTAATAAGTTGTATGGTAAAGGAGTATAATGGTCCAGAGAGTGAGTAAAAATGTAAGCTGTGTAAATGTAAATAAATTCTTCACGGCTAGACCACTAACAAGCCGACTTTGTGGACCTATTGTTGTGTGGTGGATTTGAAATTGGATCATGATTCGCAAAGATGTTTAATTTATTTGTAATGTATATAAGTATTTAAGAAATTTATTGGATAATCATGATCTAAACAGTTGTTGAAGAATTTTTTTAATGTTATTAAACTTGTCTATTTTATGTGTGGTTAATTTGTTATTACGTAATAAAAAGTTTAATAAAATATTCCTATAAATAGATCTGTGTAGATTACTGTTCCAGAAAGGAATTTTGATTACATGGAATTCGAATATTTCTCTTTTATCATAAATATTACTAATTAGTCTATTGTCAACAATTCGCAAATAAAGATCCAGAAATTCTACTGTACTAGAATTAAGATTAGTTTTTAATAATTTGAGATAATTACTGTAAAACGAAACATTTGGTTTAAATTCCTCAGTTTTACCTAAAATAATTAAATCATCTATGTAACGATAAAGAAAGTAAGAATCATTATCAATCTGTTTTAATTCATAAAAATGTAAATAAAAATTGGCCAGACAATTACTAGCTGGACCTCCTTGAGGAAGACCCTGAATTTGCTTATAGAGATTTTGACCGAAAACTATAAAATTCTCTTGTAATACAAGTTTAATAAGAGTATTGAATTTTTCACGTTTTATTGTTTGATTAAAATGATATTTATCGTATAAAATTGCAGGAACTTTAATTAAAGCTTGAATATCTATTGAGTTAAAAAGGTCTTCAAAATCATACCCATGTATAGAGAATACCTCTCGTTCTTTCACGTTCTTGACAATTTCAAAACTATTTTTAATAATAGCAGTATTTTCAATATTATCAATAGATTTTTGAAGAATGGATTGTAAAAATTTGCCAGACTTAGTGATATAGGTGTTATATCCATTCGTAATACTTCGAAATTTGACAGGATTTTTGTGAAATTTTGGCGTTAAGAAAATATATGAAAATTTAATGTTTGTAAGATGTAAACTCAACTTCTTATTGAATGCCAAAAGACGATTATTTATTTCTCTTTTACTATATTTGGATAACTGGAAAGCATTATTATTCATTATATGTTTACTCAATAATTTATGATAGTAAAATTTGCAAATAATTACATAATTTACAGGAACCTTATCTACATAAACGATAACAAAATCTTTCTGCAAATCATCTATAGCAAGTTTTAGATCTTTAATTGTAATTTCCCTTTCCACTTTAAAATTCAAATATAGAATTTTCTTCAAAACACATGACCTAAATTCGTCAAATGCCTCAATTGGCAAACCATATTTAATTGCAACCTTAAGAATAAAATTGTCAAAATCATTAGTAATTTGTTTTCTCACTACAAGGTTACTATTAGTAATCATGAGCCTGAATCCAGTTCCTTTATTCATGAAACCTCTCAATAAATCGCTTTTAACGATGTTCATGTTTCCCGTAACAACATGTTGATGGAATGAATCAACATATTGTTTGTAATCTTTGCATTTACATACTTGAGGTGTTTGTGATTCTGAAATATTGTTGTAATTAAAAATAAATCTATCAAGTTTTTTATTGTACTTAAAAGTTCTTTTTATCCTGATATTTTTAATCGGAAATAGAGCCATGTGTTTTTGAAACACACCAGAAAAATTAATTTTATTAAATGATTTATTCATAAAGAGAAGGGGCAATATTATGTAATATATTTTTCTTCAATATTCAAATCAATTTTCATTTTATGGCAAAGATATCTACATCTATCTCCAATAATAATATGAAATCCTTGAGAATCCGGAATAACGTCATTATTCAAAATATTCATGACAACCTTTACCTCTCTTTTATTAAGTCCGAATATAAAGTGCTTAATATGTCCTATGAGATAGTTCTTTTCAAATTCTAATCCCAATTGAAACATTTTTTCTTTAATAGTTAAAAAGTCTCTTTTTTTTCGATTTCTACGTTTTCCTTTAGAAGTTCTAGTTAATTTATAAGGATTATTAATCCTATAGAAACCTTCTAGGTAATAAAATACTTGGTTATTTTGCTTATTTGCATTTAATACATTTTTATTGTTCCATATTACATTTAGTCCATAAGGGTAAACAGTACCATAAAAAACAATATAAAAATTCTCAAACCATAATCTTTCTTTTGTGTTGGGTACAATTTTAATAATATATATTTTAATAGCATTAAATTCCTATGAATTAAAACGTTTAGTTTCTATTCGACCTATATTTTTACGACTGTTAAAGTGTTTCGTATCAGATCTATGCTGATTAATTCTAATATTTATAGTTCCCGAAGTTTGCCCAACATAACTGAACTGGCACATACCACAAGTCATCATATATATACAATTAAAAGTTTTACAAAATAAAAAGTTTGAATCCTTATCATACTGCTCTTCAGCCATCATAACGCATGTCTTACATCTCTTATCAGAGCACCTTTTAAACTTTAAGTTTAAATGATTAGAATACCTAGAACGTTGGGATTCGGGTATGTTATTGGAAATTAAGTCGCTTTGGTGAAAATCTTTAATACGTGAACAGAATGATCTTCTATCCGAAGTGTAAGCTGAACTAATAAATTCAGAGTTCCAAAAAATACGGATTTTATATTTCCTATTATAAACCAAATGAGATCCCAGAGGATACTCAGAATATATATATATATATATATATATATATATATATATATATATATATATATATAT
>BMAW01090198.1:0-39985 GCA_019974015.1 Nephila pilipes | reverse complement strand
TATATATATATATATATATATATATATATATATATATATATATATATGTGTGTGTGTGTGTATCTTTTACTGTAGGAAAAATTACAAATGAAACGGAGGTTTTAATATCCTGTTGGGCCACCTCAATGCTGGCTGAATGCATTCTATGTTACGGTCTGGCATTGAGGCATACAAGTCTCGTATGATGTCCTGCGACTTACGATGTTCCACAGTTGCTGTAAACGCACCTTTAATTTGACCAAGCTCATAAGCTATTCAACTTACTATCCTAAATAATCCCAGATATGATAGTTCGGTGATATTTTTTGGTATAGAGTTCGCCAAGGAAAGGTAAAATTGTAGCGGAGGCAAACCCTTACTGTGTGTGTGGGAGCATGCGATGGGATGTTGAAAAATGGCTCTTGGGAGTCCTGTTATGAGTGTCAACTAATGTGGCTGAAGAATGTCACGAACGTACTTCTGGGCTGTCATGGTGCCGTGGATCAATCGAAGGGTGAACATGTGTCGTATGCGATGGGATCCCATAGTATGTTACCATTTGTGGGAGCGGTGTGCCACTTACAGCGAAAGCTGGATTAAGATGTTCACTATGGGGCCTCCACTCACGTACATGGTTATCATCACTGCCCAAATTGAATCTGGATTCATCGCTAAAGACAACCTGATTTCATTTGGTTGTAATCCATTCCCTACGAGCGCAACACCACTCCAAACAAAGGCGACGGTGAGTGGGTGTCAATGGCAGTACACTTAATGGGCGTCGCGATATCAATTGTTCTTCAGCCAAGAGCCTTGTGATGGTACAAAATGACACAGAGGCCCATAGTGAAAGTGATGCCTGTGTATGGATGGTGAACAATGAGACAGTTGGGGCTATCTGTACGTGTCGTGAGATGTGACGGTCTTTTCGACAATTGGCATCCTGAACCTAATTTCCATGTAACAGACCTCTCTCTAGTTCATAGGTCTTAACACCTCCTCAAAGTAAAGTCAGAACGGCGTAGGTGGCAAGCTACTAGCCGAGGTGACTACCCGCTTTTCATTATCCCTATGATTTTCCTCCTCTTGAACTCTACAACAGATTAAATACACGCAACCAATCTCTGCCTACCTGTTTTATAATGCAAGAAGAACGAAGTTCAACACTCTGGTAGCATTATGCAATCACGCTGCATTTCTAATCATTTACATATCTGCCTGACACGTACCTTTATGCCAAGCTTCGTAACAATCCTACTCTTACTTCTTGAGATGTTCTTCTATTTCACACACACACACACACACACACACACACACACACACACACACACACACACATATATCTATATCGATATAATTCAATTCATTACCCTTCTTATCTTTGTCTAATTTACTTAATCAGGTTTCATTTTGGTTGGGAAGAAATTGTAATTTTACGCAATTCAAATTTTCTCAACATCCTCACAGTTACGGAAGAGAAAATTGCTAATAGCCCACATACATATTAAATATAGGTTAGGACCATGAATTAATGTTGTGTGAGATTATTGGCAATGGATAAAATAATCTTGCATCTATTCCCTATAAGAAAAATGACTCCTCACCAAGTTAAAGAAACGATTTGGTCATTTTAGTGTCTCCAACTATTTCAAGTGTAATAGTTTGAAACCTAATCTAATTTGGTTAATCGTACCCTTCCTCTGACCCTCTCCATTGCTCCTCATGACGATGTTAAGTAGAACCAAGACTAAAAGCTCGTCTTAGCTTGAATAATTCAGGCTAATGAGCTCATGACTATTGAGTTACTTCGGCCCTCCTGTGTAGTCAAAGCACGTTTTATCAACACGTGTTTAATCAATCTAAAATGACAAAATCGCTTCTTTTCAAGTGTAATTGTGAGATTTGCACATGATTGTTATTGTCCCATAGAATAAACTATTATACTTGCATAACCTTAAACGTACTTTAAAACGTTTCTATACATAAAATTTCGCAAATGCATTTACTGTAATTTGAGTTTGCTTTTGAAGATGCAAACTCAAATTAATCACGCGACTATGTTTGATTTTTCATTGTATTGCTGTTTATAAAGAATCAGGAAATTTAAATTTTCTGGCCAATGTTTATTGTTTTTAATGGTTTACTGACTTATTATAATGTTTGCTTCCAAGGTCAGCACGAAGGCTCAAAGGATGAAAATGTATTTATTGACCTCGTTTTCAAAATTTTCATAAGAAATTACAATATAAAAGCCATGCGTTTGGGTAATATTATATTGAGTGGCTAGTTTTGTAACAAACATATTGGAGCTAGCTTTTATTTTACACCTTTTCCACTATTTTTGAAATGAAGATTGTAGTAAGTACAATTTTTTTTCTTTCATTTCGAATGTGCTTTAGCACAGAGCGTTCAATCTAGAATTAAATAAGCAGAATCAAATAACTTTAAATTACGGCTTTTAAACAATAATAAGTATAAAAGGAAATATTTATTCAATTTTCAATCTTCTAAACAGTTTTTATTTTATAATTTTGCTTAGATATTTATTTAATAGCACTTATTTCTACTATGGTTCTCTAAAAAACATTCAATTATTTTGAAAATAATATGTTCCTAATTCTAGTTGGCTTATATTTTTTTTTCATTAAGTCAATTTCTTATTCTGTATGACCTAATACTGTCAATAAGAATTTAACTAAAATCTGGTATTATTATTTTAAATTCACAGTTTCCATTTTTTTCTTGCTTGCTAAAATTTAAAGGAAATTTTCCCTCTGTAAAGTAGTAAATTACATTTGCGTATTCTATCAAAATTTTTAAAAATAGCCGTCATTATTTCTAATAAAAAAAAATTATGAGAAAAATAAAAGGTATACATTAAACAGTTTATTCTTAGCTGAATCATGCAGAATGTGTTAGAAATTTCTAAAATATTTCTAGCAAGAAATTCTGAAGTTTTTTTTCATTTATGTTTTTTGAATTTTTTAGCCTCTTTAAAATTTACGACAGCATTTGTTTTTCAAACCAAACTCACCAAATATTTACAAATGGTGCGGTAACTGTGCTAATTTGTATGATTTTATTCTGTTATATGAATTTCACTTCCTTCAGAGAATCCACGTTCGTTATCCGAATTACCTACCAACTACAAAATTACATAAATGTGTAAGAACTGAAATGAACTGTATTTACTATTTTCTTGTAAACTTGCTCTCCAAGCAATTGAGAGGAGAGACATTTTAACAGAAAAGAGATAGTTTAATGAGGGGAGAAATAATTGCTCAGATGCTACAGATAAACTATATAGGAGAGAGAGAGAGATAAATGATTATTTAAGTTGATTCCTGTGTAGGGTAAGAAATGCTGCTCTTTGATAGGAATAAACTCATTCTTGATATAATTTTAGAATTTTACTGTACAAAAATTCTTCTATTGTTTTTTTGCAATGAGAAATAATAAAAAGGAAAAAGCATCATTAGCTTCAATATTGAAAGTAAATTTACTGTAATAATTTATGTAAAAGGTAAATATTTTTTTCATCCATTCAATGAAATATTTCAAATAAAATAATGGTTACATAAATAATAGAACTTTAAATTAAAAAAGGTTTTATTTTTAAAAAATAAAAATATTGACTATCACAAATGTAGGATGAGACAGGGAATATTATAAAAATAGGAACTTTATAAGAAAATAAAGCTAACACACACATTTTCTTTACAATGCGTTCCGCATACTCAATTTTAATTATTATCCTGTTTCAAAATTACAAGCTAAAAATATTGATTAGAATTTTCAGTAATAATTTAAATTTTTGCGCGTGGATTTATTAACACTTTTAAAAATATTACATAAATATTTAACTTAAATTGTAAAAGTTGCTTTCAGAAACAATGTTCTGGACATCAACACACTTTTAACATAAAATAAAACAACCACTTTTACTTTTGGAACTGGAAAAATGCACCCTTTTCATTTCTGGGAAAGTTAAATTATCGTTCTAATACTATCTTCTTTTCAGCTTTCAGGGAAATTGTATTTGTAGAAATAAAAATATTTTCAGAAGAATTCTTGATTGTTGTTTTAAATATTGTTTCCATTACAGATATTAAATCTTGAAGATTTGAATTCTAATTTATTACAATAAAATAAATTAGAAACATGCACCCAAACATTAGTATTTATTTATTAGTAAAGTTTTTTTTTTATCCCAGTAACATTACGAATAATTAGATTTGAAATTTATTTGTTTTTCATGAATGGTTTTTAATGAGAAAATTTAGGAATAGGAAACTAACGAATGTTTAAACAAATAAAAGTGAAAACCATTCGATGTATCAGAACCAACTAATCTATTTCAGTTTTAGTATACACTAAAACTGAAATAGATTAGTTGGCTGAATGATATCTGGTACTGAGTCCTCATGGGTCTCTTTTTGCCATACTCATACATTGAAATAAATATAATACTTTTAAACTTTTTTCTATAGAGTTTTGTTAGTCATTAATTCATTTTTATTGTAAAGAAATCTACCAATACTCAAGAATATGACTAATTTTAAAATGTAACATTGAATATTTAAGGAAATATAAATAATTTTTACTCTCTTTCAATATTCTGTGTAGCTTGATTATTAAACGTAGATGATATACAAAATTACACAGATTAGTGTAAAGTGATATGCGACATAGTACTTTAATGCATAATTGTATTTAATTATAAACGTTCAAAAATAATAGAGAAATATTAACTTTTGACTCGTGCGTGTTTCTAAAACGATGAAAAGTAAAACAAAGAGAAAAATTGAATTTTAATTTGAAAAAAATACACTTTTCGAAAAGTAGATCATTTACTTTTTAAATAACTTTTAACTCGTAAAATAATATTCTGGCAATTTATTTAGTCTTTTGAATATAGAGTTCCAGAAGAGTGTCGTGGTATAAATATTAATTTTTATGAAGGGAATCTTTCAACAAATCAAAAAAAAATGTTTTTTGATTCGGAAGATTAAACGATATTTTTTCCTTTTTATTGTAGGTTATCCTGTTCAGCGCTGCAGTTCTTGTTGCAGTTGAGTGTGCTCCTCAGTATCCAGGTGCTGGCGGAGGAGCAGGAGCTGGAGTTGGAGCAAATGCTGGATTTGGATTTGGAGTGAATGGTGGATTAGGTGGAAATGCAGGAGCAGGGGGAGGAGCTGGTGGTGAAGGTGGAGCAGGTGCTGGAGCAGGAGCAAATGCAGGAATCGGATTTGGAATGAATGCTGGAGCTGGTCTTGGAGGCAATGGAGGTCTTGGTGGTTTTGGTGGAAAAAAATAGTAACACGAAGAACAATAGAAGGCTCATGTAAAAATTATTAATTAAATGTATAAAGATTATAAATTATGAAAATAAAGTATTTTATGACAAATATAGGATAAGAATGTGACATAAAATTGTGAATTTATTTGTTCAGAAGTTTTTAGTTTTGCTTTTTTCGTTTCGGTAAAAATAATAGTATCAATACGTGAGCAAAAATATTTTATTTGCAATTAATATATTTATTTGAAAAGTGAATGTGAACCTTAGGACAACATTATAGGCACAAAAAAATTTCATTTATATTTAAGTCATAATAGTTATTAATACAATTAGAAAGAAATTTGCTTAATCTATTTATTAAACTATAATACATCATAATGTAGAAATTATATGAAATTAAAATTACTTTTATATTTATTCATACAGAATATCTCAAATTCTTTCTCAATACTTATTTTTGCAATTTCTTTCCATAATTGTTATCCAAGTTATATGAAAGCTTATATTTTAATAAAATTCATAAAAATAAAAATGATATTGGAATACAAGAGGAGATAAGTTATTTAATTATTTTATTATAATTAAAGATAGGTTCTTATTGATTTCAAAACTAATTTTTCATGCAAATGATTACAGTTTTTAATTTCTAAATTTATATTTAATTTATTAAAAAATATTCAATATCTCTTTACAACAGATGATAATATAAGCTGAAATTGATTAGACCCCCCCCTCCTTAATTACTTCTGTTTGAATATTTCATGGAAAAATTTGATATTAAACATTTAAAAGTAAAGTTGCGTAACACATAAAAACATTAATCTTTAGAATAAATAAATCACATATTTCTCACTAAAAAAACTATCTAATTTTTCTGAGTTAAATAAAACTCTTTTAATACCTATATAAATAAGCCGAATATTTCGTTCATTTATGATATTAAGAAACCTAAAAAAAAAAAAAAAAAAAAAACACGACCGCTTTTAGGAAACACACCCAGATTTTAAATGGAAACAATATGGGGTTATGTAAATATTATAGCAATTCAAAATTTTGATTTCTTTTATTGCAGAGTTATATATTTATACAGAAAATTCAAATAGATATATCATAAGTAGCTATAGATATATTCAAGTAGATATATCATAGATATATATATATGCAAGTAGATATATCATAGATATACATATGCAAGTAGATATATCATATATATATATATATATATATATATATATGCAAGTAGATATATCATAGATATATATATACAAGTAGATATATCATACTTGCAATCCGAAACATTACCGAAACATGTAGTTTTACTTATTATGCAACCATTTTTAAATTTCTCATTTGAATCACTGAATTCATATTTAATATGGTAAATTATCCTAAGTTGCTTCACTAAGTTGCGTCAGTGGTTGGACGGCATTTAAAAAAGCGTTCAGCTCAGAGATGGATGTTTCTGCGTGAATACTTTTAAAGATCTTTCATAATATGAATTGCTGCAAAAAAATAGAGTTAGAAAATGGAAAAAAAATAATAGCTTAGTAAACGCTTTTTTAAAGTTAGAATTGAGTTTAAAATTTTGATAAACATACATTTGAACATTTTTTTTGTTCTTCTTCTGATTTGTATTTATTTTAAATATTTCTGATGAGGAATATATCAATATACATTCCAAACCTCAGATTTATTACTCAATAAAACCTTATTGTATTTCATATTTAAGTACATGCATATAAATATGAAATAAAATAAACATTTTGGAGATTATAGATTCTTATTTGGGATTGATTTTACCATAACTTTAAACATATATTTAAAATATTAAGTATAATTTAAATTCTTTGGAATTTTAATTAAAATTTAATTATGATTATTAATGATAGAGAAAAGCATATGATAAACTAAGAACACACACGCACGCACGCACCACGCACACACACACATATAATAACGAGATTGACACCGTAGCATATTTTATTTTGATTTCATATATATTTACTTATCCCCTTCAATATACACCCCTTCTCTACTCTTACAGCGCTCTTTGCAAGTCTTCCATTGTTCGAAACAGTACTGGATGTCTTCTGTCATCTTCTTTAGGACGAGTGTCGTGTTCTCTTTCACAGATTTAATGGACTCAAATCTGGTTTCGTTAAACACACATTTCACCTTAGGAAACAGATAAAAGTCGCATGGTGTAATATCCGGTAAATAAGGCGGATGGGATGGACATTGAGATGCTGTACCTGGCTAGAAACCTCTTGACAAACAATGTGGAATGATTTGTCCTTCCCCAAATAGGATCGTTTCCCACCTTTGTCGTTTTCGGAATTCGGCAAGAAAGGGAAAATAGCAATGTTGGTTAAATAATTTGACCTTCAGGAACCCAGTGAAGGCACACAATGCTATGAATATCGAAAAAAAAACCCTAATCATTATTGTTTGAATTTTGATTTAGTTTTTATATCTTATTCCATGTAATGATACATCATTACACCATGAAATTTATGTAACAAATGTAAGTATATTTTGTATTTTCTTAAAAGATATGATTTTTTATGTAATAATTTTATGCATAAATTTTCGATTAAATCTTTTTTTTCTTCTTTCGTATATATTAAGTTTAATGCAATTTAAATAATATATGTAAAAACAAAATATTCTAATGAATAACCAATTTTAGAGGAATTTTTTTTCTCGAATTAGGCTTAATATCTAAAATCGTCTGGGCACAGTGTGACACTCAGCATTAAGAAGCTGCTGGTCCAGAGAAGCACTTCTTTTTTCTCCCTCCGGTAGTGAAAGGATTAAAGACGAAATCCTTTTAAATATTTTAGGTGAAAGGGATAGTAATTTATTGGTGAGCGAAGAGGATATGAATGATTATAGTAAGCTAAAATGAATTATTTGCAAAGAATTCCAACCCTCTTCAAGAATGTCTAAATTATTTTCGTTCTGCTCAAAAATTACCTTCTGAGAATTATATGTAATTCACTTCAAAGTTAAGTGCAAATTTTGACTTCTATTGTCAGTTGTTTAAAGTAAATGATTTTAAATCATTATGTGCTCTTATAGTTTCAGAAATTTTTTTTAGTGAATTAGATCGCGAACTAAAGTCTCACATAGCAGTAAAACAAGGAGAAATATGGTTGAAACCCAAATTATGGGAAGTGAATGTGATATTTATTTATCTTCAAAACTTAATAAAAAACCAGAATCTTTTTTTGCGAAATCCTTTTCAGGCACCGACAATAAGGGAAGTGAGTAAAATATGTGAATAAATATCGCAGTTATAATAATAGTAATGTTTCAAATGTATATGTGTCCGGAGTGAAAAATCATAGATGTATTTTGTGTAAAAATAATGAAAATCATTCTCTAAACTCATGTCATAATTTAAAAAAAAAGGTTGTGAAGGAACTTGTCGAAATAGTTAAAAAGAATAATCTTTGCTTCAAGTGTTTTTCTGTTAAGTTCAGCGTAAAGAGGTACAAATCACGAAATTGTTTTTGTGGGAAGCCTCATCATCAATGAATTCCTTTTCCAAGAGAGAAGAGAGAAAAAATTTCCATGTGTATTAAAAACGTTCCCCTTTTCGCCGAAAACGTCGTCTCATAGGATCCCCCCTCCATAAGCATTGAATGCATATGCTGGCCGAATAGATGATAAAGAAAAATAAACAAACTAGTAAGAATTTTATGCGACAATGGCTCTGAAAGAAGTTGGTGTACGAAATCTCTAGCAAACTGCTTAGAATTAAAACAAGTTAGAGAAGAAATATTATCAGTTTTTTCCCTCGGCTCAACAAAGCTCACTGAGAAACCATACGCCATAGTAGAATTAAAATTAACAAATATTTATAACCCTTATCGATCTATTCAGATTGAAGTATTAGTAACAGATACTATTACTGCTGCGCCTGTTTCTGTCTCAAATGTTGAAATACAAAATATTATGCGATCTCGTAGATTAGATTTAGATAATAAAAATATAAAAAAAGTGATATAAATATTGAAATATTATTAGGAGCACATGTTTTCTGGCAGATTTTTGAATCCACTTCTTTCCAAAGGATAGATCAGGGAATTACTTGTGTGCCAACGATATTCTGTTATGCTTTACAAGGAAGTCAGAAGGAACTCAATTCTAGAGTTAATAATACAGTATCAACGAATATTTGTATAGCCGCTTCGGATGTTCAAGTGTTGTGGGAGCATGAGGCTTTAGGAATTAGAGATAAGGAAGAGTTAAATGTTGTTGATAAAGCCTTAATAGATCAATTTGAGAGAAATATAAGATTTGTGAATGGTAGATATGAAACTGATTTATTGTGGAAGTTTAGTTATGAGGAATTAGGAAACAATTATTTTTTTTAGCTAAAAGGCGGTTTGATGAATTAAAAAAAAAGGTTTTCTAAACACGATTGAGTTGCTGCTGAGTATGAAGACGTTATAAATGATCAAGAAAAAATGGGGTTATTGAAGAATGTGTGTGTGTGAGAGATGAATATAAATATTTTATGCCGCTTAGAGCGGTGGTTAGGGAAGATAAGGAACGACAAAAGTTAGAGTAGTTTTTAATTGTAGCTCAAATTCTAAATTTAATCTTTCTATGAACGATTGCTTGGAAACTGGCCAAAACTTAAATCCAAATATTCTAAATGTAATTTTAAATTTTCGTAAATTCAAAATAGCATTTAATGCTGATATAGAGAAGGCTTTTTTAATGATACTAATTTCCGAAAGAGATAGAAAATTCTTAAAATTTCTTTGGCATTCAGATAAGCCTAGTGAAGAATATATAGTTATGAGAATGCAAAGACTACCTTTCTGTTGTAAAAGCAAACCCTTTATTTTGATTGCCTCTATAAAGCATCATATTAAAAAAAATTGAAAACAGCAATCCTAAATCATTCGAAATGTTAAATTCAGCACTTTACGTAGATGATATATATTTTGGTGGAAATAATGTAGGCGAGTCATTTGAGTTGTCGACAGATGTTGTATCAGTATTAAAGCGGGGTGGATTTAATTTAAGGAAAATGAAATCTAACAGTAGAAAGTTGGAAAAACTGTGGATGGAAAATGGACTTATCAATGCTGATGTAGTGGGGGAACACCAGTTGAAGGTTCTAGGATTGAATTGGAATCCTGAGAAGGATGAGTTGTAGTTAGAGGTGAGATTCTTGGAAATCATTGCGAAACAGTAAAAGATGTGTTTTACAGACAGTGGCAAGAATTTTTGATCCTCTTGGTTTTATTGCACCATTTGTTATACGCATTAAGTTATTGTTGCAGGAAATTTTGGAAAGCGTCTGATTGGGATGAAGTGTTACCTCAGGACTTGAGACAAAAATGGGTTAAATGTTGCAACGAAACTGAAAATTTAAGTGACTTTACCATTCCGAGATATTGTTTTCTGGATTGTAAGAATCAGAAAGTCTAGGTACATGTGTTTTGTGACGCTTCACTAAATGCTTACGGATCAGTGGGTTATTTTAAATATTGTGGAATTGGTAAGAATTATAGGATATCCTTTGTAATGTCAAACAGCAGAGACACACCGCAAAAGAAATTAACGCTACAGGGATTGGAGTTGATGGCTATGGTGATAGGTATTAGAGTTGGGAATTATCTTAAGAATATTTTTAAGAATAAAATCGGAAAAATGGTATTTTGGAGTGATTCTTCTATTGCATTACATTGGATAAAGGGAAGTACGAAAAGATAGAAGCAGTTTGTTGTCAATTGAGTTGTAGAGATTCAGGAGAGATCGAGTCCGAGTGATTATAATTATTATTCATCGGGAGATAATCCAGCAGAGGAGTTTCAGCTGAGAATTTGGTATTTAATGAAAAAAGATGGTTAGGTCCGCTCTGGCTTCTAAAGGATAGTGAGAATTGGCCTAAGCAATTAGTCAAAAGGTCACAAGAGATAGACAATGTAGAATTATTAAGGGAACAAAGGAAGGATACTGTTAAAAGTATTGTAGTTCAGTTGGAGTTAGTGGAATAGCTTTGGAATAAGTTTTCAGTTTGGAGTAAATTACAAAGGGTTGTTGCTTGGTGCTTAAGGTACATAAGAAATGTTAGAGGGGATAAGATTTTAACTCCATTTTTAGAGGCAGTTGAATTGAGTGTGTCCCATGATATTATAATCAAATTGGTCCAAAGAAAAGAATATGTGGAAGAAATAATCAATCTAAAGAGCGGGAAAATGTTAAAAAAAAAGAGTCCTTTAATTTCCTTAAATTCGTTCTTGGACAGCTGCGGATTACTAAGTGTTGGAAGGCATTTAAGAAATGTTAACTTACTAGAGACTGTAAAACATCCTCTATTATTGCCGAAAAATCAACCTATTACGAAGATGTTAATTAAATTTTATCATCGAACATATATGCTCAGGGGGAATTTAATTAATCATCTCTGCAATGAAACAAAAGTATTGGATCGTTGGAGCAAAAACTGCCATTCTTAGGGAAGTAAGACGCTGTGTCACCTGTGACAGATTCAGCTCTGAGTTTTCACAGAAAACTATGGCAGCTTTACCAGCTGCGAGAGTGAACCTAGGAAGAGCGTTTCTTAAAGGTGGGATGGATTTTGCAGGACCGTTCTTGATCACTCTTCGAAGTGGCAGAGGAGTTAAAGCAATAAAAATGCACGTTTGTATATTTGCGTGTTTCAAAACGAAAGCTATCCATTTAGAACTGGAAAGTGATCTTAGTACCCAAACAAGCATTGCGCATTAAAACGCTTTATCGCTTGGAGAGGAAAACCAAAGAAAATATTCAGTGACTGGCAAAGAATTTTTTAAGATGATGGTAATTGGAGACAATTGGTAATTATTTGATCAATAAAGGCATAAAATGGACTATGAATATTCCACCTGCACCGCACTTCGGAGATCTATGGGAGGCAGCCGTGAAATCAATGAAATTTCACATGAAAAGAGTTATAAGGTCACAGATCCTTTCTTAAGAAGAGTTTTCCACAAGTTTGGCGGAAATTGAAGCGGTACTGCCTCTCGACCTTTAGTTGCTGCTTCTGACGACCTAAATGATTTTTCTGTCATAACACCGGATCCTTTCCTTATCGGTTCAGAATTAAAGAGTGTTCCTGAACCCGATTTTACCAGTGGGAAAATTCCCATTCGGGAATGGTGGAAAATAGTTGCCCAGATCTACCAATCGATCTGGAAATCATGGTTGAAGGATTATTTAACTCAGTCACTAGTGCGCAATAAGTGGAAAATTCCCAGTGCAGAGTTAAGTGTAAATAACTTGCTGCTGATTATGGACGACAACTTGTCACCGCTTAAGTGGAAAAGGGCAAGAGTGATTCATATTTATAAAGGAACTGATGACAGAATAAGGGCAATGAACTTAAAAACTGTCAAAATGTGAAATGAAGAGACTAATCCATAAATTGGTTAGACTTCCTGTGAATGACTGATTTATTTTTTATTCCATTTATTTTTCGTTTCACTGATATATGAAAGATGTGTGATATTGTGTTATAATTTGATATGTTTTATTTTTTTGGTACTGTGCTTAGTTGTATTTCTAATTCAATTGATAACATGGTCATGGGACCCAGTATGTTACGACCCACAGGGTATTGCGAATAACCAATGGGGTAAGAATATTTACACCTATAAAAAATACAAATTTTCTTTGTTACAAACAAGATAAGAAATTTTGTAGATAGTGTACATAGGGTTGTTGAATAAAGATGTTGTATGCGAAATAGCGCTTTTAATTTCACTCTTAATCCTAGATTTAATGTCATTCCCCATAAGTTGGCATTAATAACATAAATAGGTTACATAAATAGACACATAAATAGGTTGGTGTTAGCACATACACTTGCGTGTAAAATACATGAATTTTTGCCTCCTTTTACAGGTTGATTAATTAATATTAATATATTTGTGTAAATCAGTTTTAGAAAAAGTGTTTCTTTCGGTTCTATATAGGACTGTATAAAAAGGATTATCAAATTAAGCCAAATGACCTATTAAAAAGTTAAATTTAAGTCCGTCGAGACATGAAAACTGGTTTTTATTCTTATACCTAGATGGTACAGATCGGTTTTTCTTCAAAGTTGAACGAGAATTCCGTAGACTGTGAGCACTCATCGTCTGTAAACAATCTTAATTCAAAATTCCAGTGAATACGTTGTACTAGAGAATAATGCAAACCATGTAGAAAGTGCAAGCTATAGAAAAATTTTCTTCAACTAAAAGTGCCAAAGCGGCTGGCTTCAAGATGCACCAAGGCAAAGAAAGTTATTTACAACCATGAGCATGGTCAGTACATAGTAAACAAAATTTTGAAAAATAATAAACATTTTTGAAGGTTAATGAATTTTAAATACAGCAGTTTTTTTAATATGATGAAACATTATTAAACCACGCGTTGTGTTGCTTCCCCTCCCCCGCAATCTTACTTGAGAATATTTACCTATCTCGGCTACTAACTTGATACTGTTTTATTAAAACTTTTAAAGTTTTGTATATATTTACTATTTTCTAGATGAAAGTATTGTAGGAAGTTCTCAAAAGTAAAAATTGTAAGTATTTCTTTCTCATTTGAAATTGATTCCCAATTTTTTTTGATATAATCGAAATTAAATTTCTTATCTTGAAATATAAGTATTGTGTCAGATATATTTATCTTCTTGAAATTATTGTAAAAGAGATTTATTTTCTAACGCTTAAATGCGTATAACGAACCACAAAGTATCCGAGAGTTCATTTAATGGACACAGAAATGAAACTATTTTGAAATACGTATGAAAGAGTATCTTTTTCTATTAAAATACAGCTATTGTTCCTTTCATGTTTAAAAGTGAACTATATTCTTATTTTAATATTTTTTTCTAGAACTTATTCAACTATTTTTTAAAATTCTTTTCATTGCAGGTAGTGCGTGCTCAATACCCCTTTTTGATGTTTTGGATTGAATATAACGAAAGCTTGCGTATGCAACACGAAAAGGAAAGTAAAACCTTTAAAAAAGCAAATACTTTTTATAAAAATTTAATTTAAATATAATTTGGGGATAAGACTTGGTAATGTAGATTAAAAAGTAACTCTGAACAGTATATTTTAAGTATACAGTGTGGATTTATTATTTGTCTACAAAATGATGTTATCTGTAAGTAAAATATTTTTTTATATATTTTTAAATGGAGTAGCACGAAGGAAATATATTTCATTCTACTAATTTACGTTCTATATGATTATTGTAAAGAAAAGATACTTTTTACACTTATAGGATATCAACATTATTTACTTTTTATAATTTTATGGCCTCATCCGGTTACGTCATAAAATTAAGGACTTTAACGAACGAATTAATTTTCATTTTAGAAATTCATTAAAAAGGATTATTGTTTGCTTTAGGTAATAAGACATCATTGGTCTTTTTCTCAAATCCCTTTAAAAATGTAATGTAATAATATTAAGAGAAAATATCCAGAACGAATTTAAAAGTAAAACATACTGTATTTTAAATGAACAATGTTAACCATCATCATAGCAGAAAAATTTTAAACTTTTTATAATTTTCCATGGATTACAAATGAGTTACACGTAATTTAATTAATAGTAAATTGTTAAGCGCTATTTTGTAAGAATTTTATCTTTATCGAAGTATTTGTCTATAAATAAACCATCATCCTATTATATTAATGATAATATGTTTCTTAAAGCATATAATGAATTTTTATGTGTTTGAAAATAGTGGAAAAGTCGTTTTGTCTCCTAAAATACATGAAAAGAAAATAGTTAATTATTTAAATATGTGATTAAAGCATATACTGCTTTTTTTTCTTGTACTTTTTTGTTAACGAAGTGCAACCTTGGATATGAATTTTTATAGATTTGTTGTGCTTAGTCATTTCAAAATACATTCTAAATTTTTAGCAAATATTTCCTAAAGCAGAATATTTTTTTTGGTTCATCTTTGCTGTCAATCAAGATAACTTGATGTTAAAATTTCTAAGCTTTTCTCAGACTTTAGTAAATTTCTTTTTTTGACAGTATATATTTGCTTAAAAATGGCTATAGGGATAGGAAATACTTAAAATAGAAAAAGTTATTGAACTAGATTAAAAAAGACTAAAAGCAATTGAAGAAAAAATATCATAATGTAACTAATTGGTATTAAAATAATTTCAGGAAGCATCGGATTTTCAGTTGAAGAAAAATAATTGTATTGTTTCAAATAAAAAAATTAAATTAATAAAATGTGATCCTAACAAACTGTGTGCGTACTTTATATTTTAATTTTCAAGCATTTTAGTAATTTTAATAATAAAAAATACTACTTGCTTTTGATATGTACGTCTGGGTTTTCTACGTTAAAGAAAAACTTATTAAAATTTAATTGCTAATTATAACCATTTTTTAAATTTAGAAATAAGAAATGTTTTTAGGAATGTTAAAAATCCAATAATCTCTTACAATTCATTTGTAAAAGATTATTAACAATTAAATAGAGGAGCTTACAATGCAATTATGAAAGGATAAATCATATTTTGATAAAATTGCTACGGAAATATCTTTTAAAATTTTTTTTTTACAAAAATATTTTCTTAAAGCGTGTAAATTTAACGAACAATAATAATAATGGATGAAAATCGTTATTGATTTAAATTATTTGTAATTTTTCTAAAAGAAATTATAGAAGTTCATAGGAATAATTGCAACAAGTCTGAGTTTTTTCTTAAATATTTGTGTTTTTTAGATATTCTTATTAGTTACCCTTTCAATTAATTTGGCTGAAAGTGCATCTCAAGAAGCCAATTCAGGTGGTGAAGTTAGAGGAGAAGCCGGAGCAGGAGCAAGTGCCGGAGGTGAAGTCGGATTTGGTTTCCGATTAGGGTTGGGAGCTAATGCGGGTGCTCGTGCAGATGGAGAAGCTGGAGGAGGTCTCTTAGGTGCATTAGGAGGTGGACTAGGGTTGAATATAGAACTAGGAGCTTCTGCTGGTGCAAATGCAGGAGGAGGAGTGGGGGCAGGAGCTGAAGCTGGAGCAGGCGCAGGAACAGAAGGAGGAATTGGAACTGAAGTTGAGAGTGAAGAATCTTAAACTGTTCTACACTTCGAATGTGGATTAAAATAATTACTTATTTGAATAAATATCGAGGACATGAAACAACTTCCGGACTATTTTTTTCTAAAATAATAATTTAAAATGTCCAAGTTTATGTATTATTTTTGTTTCATTGCCTTTAATTGTTATCTAAAAAATGTTTTGATAACTCAATTAAAATTGGTGCACCTTGGAATGCTTTTAATAATTAATCATTATTTTGTTTTAGTGCACATATAATGAATTGTTTTTAGTGTTAGCTATCATTTTATATTGAGAAGTTTAACAGGTGACTGCATGCATTTTAAAGAATTAGTCAAGTAGTACAAATATATAGCATATGTATAAAAAAGTAAGCTAAACCAAAGCATAAATTAACATATAAAAGTAATTTTTAAAAATGTTCCACAACATATATTACAATTTAATTCTGAAAATATAACAAAAAATTGCTTTCTTATTTATTATAATTTGGTGGAAACGTTTTTACTTCGAACGAATTTTAGCAGTTTTGCTTTTAAAGAATGCTTACTATATTTTAGACTTAAGCCTATTTATATTTCTATAAAAATTCGCTTAAATTAAAATATGACATGAATTCATTTCAGTTTTGGAATTAAATTTTTATGGAAATATTTACTATTTTCTCTTGCAGATAAGCAAAATGAAAACTAGACGAGAAAGTGTGAAGATCAAAAATCAAATACTCCTGATTTTCTTTCTGGTTTAATCCACATTTTAATTTTGTGCTATACGTATGCTGGAAAATATTTTACCAGTCTATATATTATTAAAATTATTAAAATCATCATAAAAAGGAACATTGCTTCTGTATTGTGAAGAATATAGGAACTTTTGAAAGATTTCAAAAATACCAAAAACTTCTAATAAAATTTCAAAATGTTTTGTATAGTTTTAAAAACATAACTTTCATTTACATGTCTTAGATTAATAAAAACATTACAATAATAGCTAGGTATGATACAGAAAATCTGATCACATTGTTTAAAGTGCAATAGAAAAAGAAAATGAATATAACACTGTCAAATATTTAGCGTATCGAGCAAACTGTTTAAAAATGATTGTATAACATCACATTAGAGCAGTTTTAAATCTTTCTTTATTATTTGTTAGAAGGTTTTGATTTTGTACATTACTGCAAATGCCTAAAAAATAATATTTGTTCAGAAAGCTCATAACTGTTAAATCACTGATTTAAAAGAATTTTTTTCTGTGAAAATGTATAAGGTTTAGAATAATATAATTTTTTACTGTACAGGAAACAGAAACTCGAGTAAAAATACCATAAAAACTGATGAGCCAGGAAATAACAGCAAAAACTGAGATCAATAACGTTAATATTCATAAATTAATAAGAATCAATAATGATAATGATTTAAAGTATTGATAATGTACATAATTAGAGTTATTATAAAGAAATAATCAAGGGTATTTGATAGATCAGAAAAAATATTACGCAACATTACTAAGTATATTATATTTCGAGTCTGATAGCTGTATAGAGATCGTGAACTAATCTCTTCCTATATATATATATATATATATATATATACCTGTCCCTCGATTTACATGGTTAATTGGTTCCTGAGAAAACCATGTAAAGCGAAAATTAAAATTTTTGTATGAAAAACCGTGTAAATCGAAAACAGCTATAACTATGCGTTTTAAATCATTTATTCAATATAAAATTAAATAAAAAACAAAAACCAAACAAAATTGAGCTAGTTATTATAAATTCAAAGTGTTTTCAATCATTTATTCAGTATAAAATAAAATAATTTTTGTGGATATTGTCGTGCCGCATCTGAATCAGCAGATGCTTGCTCACCTTTTAATTTCAGATTACGTAAGGAATGCCTTTTTTTAAATTTTTCGACGCATTGAAAGGTAATCTTGACGCATATACATGCACATGTGGTGTTACCAAATCAATGAATTAAAATTATGTGGATTTTGACACTTTGTTTGAATTTAAAAAACCGTGTAAATCGAAAACGTGTATATCGAGCACCGTGTAAATCGAGGGACGGGTGTATATATATATATTGATATGTATATAGATATATATTGATTTTTCTACAATTATGTGAAGGGTATGTAAATTTATACGAATTAACAGAGTATTAAGTAGAGTACTACATCGAATATTAATGACGTAGTTTCTTATTAAAAATATTTTTCATTATCCTCGAGAACGTTCTTTGTGACCTTTCCATGGATTTTGTTTTGTCACCTATTCATTCATACTATTGATGCTAATCACAATAAATCTATTTTTTATAGATTCATCCCTATTTTCTTTTTAACGACGAACTTTTATTGTGTTTTCAAGGTAAGGCGTGACTGTTTTTGGAGCTATTATATTTTCACGCAATAATTCGATAGCGTGTGATTATCTTACAATATATCATTCTTTAAAAATTGCTGATGTCACTGAAAACACGCAAATATATTTTTGTGCAATATGTTTCCTTTTAAATACCAAACTATTTGTCAAATAATATATTTGAAAATTTTCACACTTTATATCAAGAGCAATGAGCGTAGCGGTAAGTTGCGTTTTGAAGCTTTATGGCAAAAATAATGTTGAAATATTTTAAAAATGTTCGATACTTGTGTTAAAGAGTTTCGCATAAAGTTTCACATGAATACAGAGTTTTGAGAATAAATCTTTAAATTTGAAAATAGGATGTTTTCTGTAAATAACTTATTTCAACATAAATTTATGAATAAGTTTCGAAAGAACTATATAGAAATCTACACTAATTTTATTCTTTATACCTGAATTAAAAATAATTTGGTTAATTTAAAAAACTATTTTTAAATAGGTTCTTCGCGTTCAAGCAACATTTTTAAATTGCTTGTTGATTTATTACTGAATGCACATGTTGAGCTAAGATCTTTACTAAAAATAATTCTAGAAGTTATAGTAGAACATGTCATATCAGAGCAATTTTAAGGTAATAATTTTAATTCAAATAAAATTTCTTTATTAATGTACATTTTTCTTGTTATTCTTTTCTGATTTATTTAATTTATAATTGATTGCAAGATTTTCTAATTTCAAATAATAATAATAATGAGAAATTGTTCTTTTGAATGTATGTGAAAATTCTGAAGCTTTCTGAAAAGACTTTTGTTTCAGATATTTGCTATTTTATAGTTAATGAAATCAAATATAGTTATTCTTTATAGTAAGCGTAACTAATTTTTTTCTCCGAGTAATAATTAGATGTATCAGTAATATGAAAACTTTTAAATACTCCTTTGGGAAAGTTAACTGAAAAAAAAAATTTTTTTCAAGGAAAATTTATCTCTAAATAAAGCTAAAGAAAAGTTACATTTAAGTATTGTTATTTATTGTAACCTTAATAACAACTATAATCTAATGACTGAAACTTCATTCATAGAACAGTTTTCAATCATAAACAAATTTATATTATTCATAAACAGTACAATAAGAAATCAGTACATATTCAAATTTACTTGACACACAAGCTATTGTTATCAATCTCCAATTTAAATTATTGTTTAAGATACAGTATAAACATGATAAATAAGACATTAGAGTTTTTTTTAATCAGCTTTTTATGCATATGAAAGTATTTGTGTTTGAGTATTTCTTACTGGAAACGAGGAATACATTTTTGTTTCACTTTTGATGTATGTAACAGGTTTTTAAGTTATTGGATAAAGCAGAAATATTTCAAAGAAATATAAACTATTACAAATTAATGTATTTTAATTTTAATAGATTTTATGAATAAAATTTCTTAGGTAGAGTCTCTTTTCTTTTTTGCTTATTAACGGAGAAAGGAGATTATGCGCATGTTTTGAGTCTTGATAGTGTAATTATGTTTTGACAGCACTATATTACGGCTTCTACTTTTATCTTACGGTTCGGTTTTATGATGCAAGAGAGAATGAGGAATATAATTTTTGTTCTCATCGGTTTATTTTTCCTTTTCTTTCTCGCTAACAATAGTGAAATAAGAACGTGAAAGCTTAGGTCAATGTTTTTATTTCTTGATGAAACGCAGTACGGCTAACGTTCATTTCACGTCTCTCTTTTACGACTTCTTTTTGTCGCAATTGTTTTCTTCTTCTTAATTGCGAGTTTTAATAATCTTTTGTTTTGCTCATGTATGGGCAACGCTATCTAATCAAGAAAAATCACTGTGGCGATTATCAAAACAAAAGTTTATCTTCAACGAACTTAAATAATTTTCATTGAATTAGCTAAATTTACTGGGACTTGGTAATCTGATCTTTACGCAGATCATACCAATTATTTATTTCGTATTATTGTGGCTTTGTAATTGATGCACTAAACGAATAGTTTCCATAAAATAAGGACAACAAATTCCTTATTGAATTCGACTTAGAACTCGAGTGAGAGTGAGGTTTAAAGGTATTCAAGCCAAGTATGGTTAAGCTGTTCCAACCCTAAAGAATTCAAATCCCACTGACGGAGAAGCATGTGACCAGCTTAAAGATAAGATTACACAGATCTAGTAAATTCAGCTTAATGCATCAATCTAAATTATAATATTTACAAATTCATTTTATATAGAATACACAAAAACAAATTTATGTATAAATTAACAAGAAATTCCATTGATAAAAGCATTCCATATTTTGTTAAAGTAAAATGTTCTACAGCTTCATCCTAATTTGGAATCCAACTTAATTTATTTAAATACATTTTAGGTGTTTTTTTTTTAAATAAAATAATATGTTTTAAATCGATAGTTTCATTATTAAGACAAAGCTTTTTTGTTATTGTTAATAGGAAAAACGAAAATATTCTACATCTTCATCTTAAACTGCTTATATGAATATGAAATATACCAAAACGCATACACTTTTATGAAACAACAAAGTGCTTAAAAAGTATTAGGTGGCTAGCAAATCAAAGAATGTTGCATATGAATTTCAAAAGAAAATTGTCCTTAATTACCTTAACAATGTTTCATGCTTGTTTACCTGAATATTTTATTCTATTTGAGATAATTTTAAGAGACCATTTCATTTAAGCTAATAAAATTTCTTATTACTAGTCAATTTATCACAATACATTGAGAACTTATTTTAACTGAATACCGAATTGCCTCATTTTTACATATAAAAGTCTAACTTCCTAAAATATAATTTAGAAAAATGTTCATAAGACAGAAATACATTATATGTTTTTTAAAGAAGTAAAATACTTTGAAATTCTTTTAAGTATAACATAACTTTGTCATAAGGCGAATATTAATCCTTTGAAATAATTTTTAGTTTCATTTTTACATGTGTGCAACAACTGTAGTAAATTCTAGTATTTTCAAATATGAAAATAATTGATAAATTTATTGATTATTTTTTAAATCTTTGCTTTTTGTTTCAGATAAAATGTTTGAAATAATATTTTTTCAGTAATCAAATTAAAAGAAAAAGGAAGAAAAAGTATAGATGATTCAATGATGCATTTATTCATTCATTTATTTTTTTACACCTAAGTAAATTTTAATTAAAATGAGTAACTATTGCAATGCAAAAAGACAAAGTAGAGTAAAAAAATAAGATTTTCTTTAGGTTATTTTTTATTTGCAAATTATAAATTATGCATCTGTCCATGGCAATAGCAAAGCCTTTATTATGAGTTTATTTTGCAATGAAATAATTCATCATATTTTATTATTAGTTATTTTAAACATTTGCATTTGATTAAAAATTTATTATGAATCTATTTTTCACAAAAAGTTTATATATATATTATCTAAAACCTAACTTAATGTGATTATTTAAATACAATTTAAAACGTTGTTGCATAAATATTAATTGCTATTATTTTCACTAAAAGGGAATTATAATTGTTTACTACTAGACAGCAAAAAAATTATTATTTCTTTCAAAATTTATTTAATTTTCTTTGTTAGAAATGGTTAAACAATATTTATATGGAATAAGATAAACTTTTTAAATTGACATTAACTTGAATGCAATATTAAATAACCTAATATATTTTAATTTAAAATTTAGATCGATGAGTAGCGCTCCTTGATTGAAAAGTTCAATTAAAGCTATTCTTACCAAGACATTTCAATTATGGATTATCAAGTACGTACAATGATTTAATAAGTTTAATATTTTTAAGTTTCTACCGTGTGTAATATTGAAATTATATATATCTTGTGTACAATTAGTATGCGAATGATGAAAATTATTAAGTTTAACAGTCCAATTTGAAACATCGTCATTCGTAATAAGCATTTCAATTCAGTGAAATCCGTATGAACAATTTATGAATTCAATGATTACAATTCTTATGCAAATATCGGTGTTATTTGTAATTTTTACTACGCAAGAAATTTAAAAAAAAAAAAAGAAATGCAGCTTCCTGAACTGGTGTTTTTTGACAGTTTAATTATTTTACAGCTTAAGCATTCTGACAATGCAATCGTCACTATAATTTGTGTGATTTACTGATTCTATTTCTAACAGAATTATATAGATATCAGAGGAATGCTTTAGCCTAAGAATTAGTCTATTCAAAAGTTTTAAAGAAGGTCCCCCCCCCCGAAAGTAAATGGTTATAAATACCTAATGTAATATCCTAGCAATATTATTTTCCTTTTGAGAATAGTTCATTCCCATAAGTAAGCTAAATTTAAATTCTCAAAATGTGAGAAAATGTGATAATATTTTTTGTTTAGTATGAATTGTAAATTCATAACTATTATGCTACATAGCTTATGCTTAAATTCTCTAAAGATGGTTGTATTTGGGAGATTTTATGGGGACAGTTTTTTTTTTACAAAAAGGAAAATACTTTTAAGCTCGAACATGTGCACTCTCATCAAAGTAAACGATTTCTAAGGCTCTACAGCTGAATTTTTTAATTTTGCATTTTTCATAAGTATGCTATACTAGTTAATGTTGTTTAAATCATTATAATTCATTTCCGTTTTTATTTAAAATATTTTATAAACTTAACAGTAACAATTGTTTTCAATCCTTTTTTTTCAAAAAAAATTAATTTAAAAATCAGAATATTTTTTATACGAAGAAACTGCAGCCCTCCTTTCAACAACATAAAACAACGAGACCTCATTGAGCATTTTGGATGACTCCCTAAACGACAAAGCACTAAATGATACAATAAAAAACAAAGTCATTTAAACACATAGTACTTATTGAAAGAGAATTACGAGACCCAAAATAAATAAGATAGTTAAAATGTATATTATGTTTGTATTAATTTGCTTTATATAGGTATAATGTATGGTTACATAGTTAACACATAAACATGTATACAGAAATATAAAGTTAATTTTTGTAACAATGTTTTTAACTTTTCTGAAATTCTTGAATTCCCTCTTATTAAGTCCTCTAGTATCACTTGCCTCATTCGTTTTCTTCCGCTAAGTAAATTTTGGTAACAGTACATCATATCCAAAACGTCTAGTCTTAGGAGAACTATAGCAAGTACTATGGGTTCGTTGATCACCAGAAACCTGCAGTAAACTCCTCAAATTATTATCTCCTTGTTCATCTATGTCTATTAGGTTAACAATTTGGTCTTAGATAAGTTCTCTTCGATGATAATTTTTGGATACCTCTGGTATTCATAAGCAATTTCGGTGCTGATACTTAAGAATATTACCCAATTACATTTAATATACATACACCATTCATTTTCTTCTATTTTTAGTCATTATGATATAATCAATATACTCCTATAATAAATCAATTTAAATTAAAACCATTAAGAACACAAAAGAAAATACAAAGCTGAATTCAGCAAAACAAAATGATTGCTCTATATCGATTCAATATTAATAAAGGAAATGTTAAAAGCGGTCTTACTATTCTCAAATGATTTGTTTGATTGAAAGAAACTTTATATAATAAAGTTTTATAATAAAGCAATGTAATAAACTTTACAAATTTTAATAATAACATGATTGTCATTCCTGGATCAAATTTCTAAATATTTTTCAAAAATTTGAGATTTTAGAAAATTAAATAATGAGTTTTTAGAAAGTTTTGATTGTTTTAGTAAAATAATATATTCTTTATATTGATAGCTAAACATCTTTAACAATTAAGCAAAACTATATTAATTAATAAGTATGTAAAGAATTGGAGGTAAAAATTATTTACAAACTGATGACGCAGCATTGACAGTGATTTTAAACTAATTAAAATTATATTTCTTTTCAGTATGGCTTAGTGTTTTGTTTGGCTGCTACTTGTTTAGATTAATAGGAGATAGTGCACTCTGGCCATGGACATGGTGCCTATGGGACCTCACCCACCATGGGAGGAGGAGGAATGCCCATGGGTCCACCATGGGAGGGGAGGAGGAATGCCCATGGCAAGTCCACGCTATGAGGAGGAGAATAGCATGGATCCCGCCCTATGGGAGGAGAATGCCTTATGGGACCACCTATGAGGAGGAGGATATACATTTAATCCAAATCATATGTGCCACATGAGAAAATAGTGTTTGATCACAAATGTGAGTGTGGAATGAAAGTGTTGATTCATGATAGTGAATATCAAACGTATGATTGTTTTTAATAAATTTTACAAAATGTTGTGAATTTATTCAATTCAAAAATAGACTAATAATCTCACCATTGACTATTTACTAATTTCTTGCAGATTGGTGACTTTTGATATACATAAATTATATAAAAATGATAATTAGATTTTAATTATCATTTTCAGTCCCATTTCTTCACTATCAAGTACAATACATAGATTCATTCAAACTCTGATTCTTATAATTACTAATAGCTAATTTAGTTCTTGTTTCAGAATATTGAGTGTTAAAATGATAGAATTATCCTTGTAATTTAAAGAAATCATTTTATTTATTATAAAATTTACTCAGAAAAATTGTTATTTGTATATAAATAGATTTGTAGTGGTATTATATTTATATAATTTACATTATTGATATATTATTATTTATAACATAATATTTACCCACACATTGCAAAAATAAATTAATGAAGTATAGGAGTACTAATATAGGACTGTGATCAGAAGATTTCGTCAAGGCTAAAAGTAGTATTAATATCAATATATCAGAAAGACATCAAGCATTCTTTTCAATCCATTCAAAAATAAATAAATAAATAAATAAATAAAACTAGTTCTTTCTTCTGTTTCATTTAATTGCTATTTGTTACTTCAATAAAAAACATAAAGGTTTTAATATAAAGATTATAACTATACAATCGTAATAAGGATTATATGCCAGCTAGGAAAATTTAAGAAGATAAGAAAAGAAGTAGCTGAATTACATCGGAAAAAGAAATATCCAGTTATACAGAAAAATAAATACTTATGAAATTAACAAGGATACTCTATCATAAATCCAATTGCGGTTAAATTACATTTATATTTGTAGGATGAGTGGTATAATGTATTATACATCTAAGAAAATGTTTGAATCAAACTTATAATAAATTATCCATTTGATATCTGTATATTTATATTTACTATCGATCAGTTTATCCATTGCCATAAACATATCAGATATATCAATTAGTCAGTCTTTTATGACTATAAATTTAAATGTCTTCTTCAATTAATTAAATTTGATAGGTATCTCTTTTAAAATTAAAATGCCATAGGTTATCTTAAGTTCCAGCGTTAGATACATAAAATCATAGAAACTAAATAATGCTTTAATATTATTGCACAGTTTAAAATCTTTCCTTCTGTTTTAGTTTATTCTAAAATTAACAAAATTTTCCCATAACAAAAATTATACATAAGAACACTGTTCCTTACAAGCAGGCTTCTCTAACTGATTCATAGCATAAAATTTTAGAAAATTAAGACTTATCTTTCATTGTCATCGTTATTTCTTCACAGTTCTAGCATTCTGACCAGTGAAATCCACAACACTTCTGCAACTAATTTACATAATAGAGAACATACATAGACAAAAAACATTAACTTTTTAGTCCGTAACTTTAAGATAAAGTGATCTCTTAATGTCTTAGGCTTCAATTAGGTATAGCATTATAAAATATTTTAGTTTTCAAACGTCACTGATACTTAACGAAATACAAGGAATGAAAAGTTATTTATTCATAGCTCGTGGATCATGAAGAAGGCTGTGAGTGGTTCTTCCAGTATCTTTTGATATTTTTCATATACCAGGCCTTTCCTTATCATTTGAACACCTTTAAAACTTACTTTACATTGGAGAGTATTTCGTTAGATATGAGAGTCACAATCTTTTGACTAATACTGATTTTGTCAAATGAAGCACTTTTCATGTCTTAACATTGCAAAACATATTTATTCCTATATCTATATATCTGTTGATCTGTTCTTATTGCCTTTTATGACGTATAGGTGTAAAAATATTTCATTACATCGAATAATTATGAATATTAAAACGTTGAAGAAACTGAATTCGGAATTTATTTGATCTGCGCCTAATTAAATTTGTAACTTGAACTAAAAGTATTTGTGCGTGATATATATATAAGCACGACAAATAGTAACATAACAAACACAACGTTAAAACAACAATAACGAGTATCAAAGTTATTCAGACCACAAGATTATTGAAAGTGTATATACATATATACATTACCAAAAGTAACAAAATTCTATTTATTAAATGGCAAGTTAGAGATATTGTTAATTTCTACTGTCAAGTTTTCATAAAGAACAAACTGAGGGTTGTTGCATCCTCTCAAGTGACTGCTAGTGTATTCCAATTAGCTCAAAACGCAACTATAAAAATGCAAATTATAATCTGCTTTGAAGGATAGATAGTAGGATGCACGGTATGAGTAAAAGGTAAACAGATGAAAACATATATGAGTTTAATGCAATAATTTAATTGTTATCTCTAACGTAATAACCATTATTTCTTAACATGAATGAATAAATTAAAATTAATTCAGACACAGACTCATAAGTTAATACAAAATTTGTCAAAAATAATACGTTGAGTAAAAGGCTTAAAAATTATTCTTCATCGAAAGCATTTCCATTGTAGTGGATTAATATTAATTTGTTAGTGGAAACGAATTGCTAATTTGAAGAAAAATAGTATAAATATGTCATATAACAATATTTGTAAGAGAATGACAGAATTTGAATGTGAAATTGGGACAAAGAATGCAATAGTAAGGATCATTGAGTAAAGGATTAGAATGTCAGAAGTGACCTTGTTTTCCAAAACGAGCGGCAATTGTTAATAGCTGTTATAAAACCAGAATCCTGTTTGTTTATTGCCTCATAAAAGATTTGATGATTATCCATTATTTCTCCGCAACTGAAGTTATTTATACTTGAATGATTGTACACTCAATGACGTTTCATTTATGTTTGCTATCATGTCTATTTCAATCCTTCCTCATAAAAGTTTCAAATGTGCCTAAAGGTACAAGTATGCTTAATCTTCAATGTTTAATTAAACTTTAAAAACTGATTCAAGGTTTTAGAATAATGTTTTTGACATTTTTCACTATTGAAGAGAGATAACAACTTATAATGCACTTGATGAATACTTGTCACTTGATTGCATTTGATAAGAATTTTAGCATAAATAAATTGCATTTTCTACTCATCTTAGTTTTATTTCATGAATGGAAAATTTGTAATTAATCTGGATAAAGAATTAAAAATTGTGCTATAAATAATTTTATTTTTAAATTTTTCATGTCTACTAAGTTTCTTTAAAAATATTTATTTAAAATGACTTATACTTCCCAATTATTCATTTTCTTGGTTAGTCAGGGTTGTACTGAATAAATAGTCTTAAACCCCATTACAAAATTTATTTCAAGTTAGCCAGTTCAATATAAATCATATTTATACAAATGAAAAGACATTTGCTTTCTATACTTAAATTTGCAATGTAAATGAACGATTACATTATCTCAATCAAAAGCAACATGGCTATTGCAAAGGACCAAGGACCTAACCTCGGCCGGTATGACGAGTACGACGTCCAGCCAACACCATCTCCAACTTCCTCACCTACTGCCAATGGGAGAATTTGAGCCACGCAGATTTAACGTACAAGTCCTCTACACGGATGGATCTTTGAATTAGGGCTTTAACCCATCATCTGACTAAAATCCACTAACTAAACGCATGACTAAGTCTTTATAACTTTTGTGGGTTTTCGTCGTTCTACATACTCTGCTTCTGCAGACCATGCATCACTTCGGCAACCGATACCCAACAAAAAGATGAATTATCGATAATGTGTTAGTTACAATTTGAAGAGTTGTTCACTATTCTGAGAATGCCTGTGAGCTTTTACATATATTTGTTCTTGCCTTTCTTTAATTTCAAATTTCTCTGTGTGGAACAGAATTTGTCAACTTGCAGTCACAAGAACTCTGGTGTTGCGTGAATTCTGAGGCCTGAACTTCATAAGTCCTTGAATTTAAGTCATAGAAAGCCGGTTCCACAAAAATTCATCCTTTATTTCATACAGATATATTTGTATCTTAGCTGATCTCATTGCTTATATCTGACTACTTCAATCGAAATTGGTAGTTTACATGTAGTACAAATACAGAACTACCACAAGCACGTGTGAAAAGAAAATATTAAAATACCAAAAGAAACAAACAATGCAAGTCTTGATTGATTTAAATAATGTTTAATTAATATAAATTTTTGAGATTTCTACATTTTCACGCACACAGGAGAGAGAGAGAGAGAGAGAATTATATATATGCGTGTGTATATATGTATATAAGTACACAAGTTTCAGCCTTTACTACATCTTTTTCAGATATTTTATGCTGGTTATGGTAGCCTGTTTATTCATAATGATGAGGAAGTTCTCAGTTTCAAAATGGTGATATGCAAACTCTCAACTTTGATTTTATGAGGACTATTCACTGCGGGATTATAAATGGAAGAGCTGGCCTACAAATGGAAACGGAGGAGTCCTGCATTGATTTCTGATCTGGTGGAATGTTATTCTGGCTCTCACAGTGGATAACAATTATAATTATTAAAACACAACTGTGAATCTGAAATATGGTTTTACAGGATTTTGTGATGTCATGTTTGTTCTAAGCAATGTTGGTGAGATGTGGTATTCATAAAAATAAATATCCTGATCTCATTTATTTGATTTGTCGTTTATTCTCAATTTTATAGAAAAATAATACCGTAGCTTGTTAATAAAATTTTCTTAAAGGTGAAGTATTTTTCATTTAATGTAATAAATTTTTGATTCTTATTCGTAGCAATTGCGAAACGAAGTATGTAGTCGAAACAGACATCTTATATACTAGTTATTTGAATGAATAATATTATTAATAAAAATTATCATTAATTAAATGACAATTAATAACAGTGATATTTGTGGCTGTTTTGTTCCAAAAATATAAATCTAAATTATTTAAAAGGAACTGATTGTTTCCATTATTAATATAAACATACAGTTTAATCTGATCATATTGATAATCAGGTTGCATATTCTATAAGGCCATGACGTACTTGAAGTAAAATAAAAGATTGAAATTTTAAAAATAATTTAATAAAGTTAACTGAATAAATTCACTGTACAGAAGAAAATTGAAACGGATTGCCGGCAGTTCATATATATTTGTCTCTAAAGCATTTTTCTTATAAAATAATTAACTGGGATATACCTTAAATACAGTAAAATACAAATATCTTCATACAAATGTTTAAAAGAATTAATGTAAAAATAATAAATTAAAATGCGAATAATGATAATTGCATAAATCTAATTAAAATGTCACCAATTATTCGAATAAACTAATACTAATGGTAAACACTGGTGATTTATTTTAAGAGTCTAAATTATTCTTATATAACTATTATTCCAATAAATTATATAGAAATGCTAAAAGAAATCTCCCTTTGTCAGAATTTCCATCTCTAATAAATATTTGATGGAAAGAAATCAGTTGAAAACAAATTAAACTGTGGAGTTGAAGCATTTAGCCTGCGCAAGTAGTTATACATTATAAAGCATTTTCATGAAAACTGTACTATATGCAATAAACTTATTGCTTTTAATTAAATGTTTATATATTTATATATTTAATATCTGTGTTGCCTTTTTAAATTTTACTAGTTTGATCTCTTAATGACCCTCTAATAAGAAATTAATACTGCAACCAAATTAATATCGCTACTGTACATAATAAAATTACGAGAGTGTTTTAATTATATTTTTGAAGGTAAAAACTTTGAGAAAATCATATCAAAATATCTGAAACAAACTTTATTTCATTATTGTATAGTGAGTTAATTTAATTAAATTATTTATTATTTGCAGTTTAAATAAAATATTAAAACATTTTCCTTTACTATTATAAATATTTCACTATCTTTGAAGACAACATTACATGCAAAGTTCTGTTAGTAATTAGCTAAAAATTCTTTTATGTAATGTAAAATGTAAAGGACCTACTTTGAATTTGTTTTGGAGTCGGGTATAATTGAAACTTGGTATTTTTCGGTAATTTAAATATTTTATTGTTCTATAAAAACAAAGTCTAATGTTTTTATTTATTTATTTTTGTATATATGAATATTACATATTTTAACTGTGATACAATCAATATTTATATAGCTAATGTTCATTTTTGTAATGCATGAATAGAAAATTACGAATATTGTAGGCCTTAAAGATAGATAGCATGTATGTACTTGAGATGAAGTTATTTTAATCCTTGTACGAGCTACTTATCATAAATGAAAATAATCTTTCAAATATTTCTTCTGTTTATGGAAAACTGTGAGAATTATATACCTAAATTTTGAAGCTACATTGTTTTGAATGTTACAAACTAAATAATTTAATAATTTATTTTCAAAGAACTGATTTTGTAGATAAAAGAGATTTATAATCAATAAAATTATGTTCCCCATTCAATTTTCCCATCAAAGTCAGAATAATTTAATGATTTAATTTGAGCCTATCAGTGTGAAATTAGCAACTAGTGAATGAGCCGTTCCCTTTGGCCTGTATTGGTAAAATAAATTATGGAATTTCAACAATGCAATTGCTTAGAGAAGAATAATAACAATAATACTTTATCTAGGAAATTTTCCTTGAGAGAGAGGAAATGTATAAATTTTGATCCAATAAGAACTTGATGAATTGAATTTCTGAATTTTTAAACAGGCGAACAGCCCTGATTTAACTATCATTAAAATAAAATTGATGTAAATCTAAATCTCCTTTTATTCCATGAAAAGAAAATATGTTTAGTAGCTCTTAAGATTCAGACATTTAACATTATTATGCCAAATTTTCATTAAATGAGCTACTTGTCACTTTGAATTAGGTAAATTAATTGAGCAATTTTCAATCAAATTTATGTATTGCAAGGAATCAAACTAAATTTACTTCATCTGAGACATTTTAGAGTATTTTATTAATATCTAGCTTCAAACACTAAATTGTTTAATCTATTTACTGATTATCACGAATGTAAATGACACCAAAATATTCTATAAATATAACTAGAAAATGAATGACAATTAACGTAATATACCAGTTTACATAAAAGTATTCAAAGAAAATATAATCTAGTTAGATAAGCACCATTTAAAAATAATAATAACATAAGTTATATTCATGACAATTACAAATAGGTAATACCAAAGACATTGTCTTACTACAAGAAGAGTTGTAATATTCCATCATCTATCTCCTCAAATTTTGCGTGAGTCAATACTTAAGGAATATGATTGGTAAAAGCATGATGTTGTATTTGGGCTTCAATACTGTAAATGCTCATTTCCATAGAATTCCTGAAGAAAAGGAAAGAAAGAGAGAAAGAAATAGAGAATTATTTTTATAAATAAAGTGCTCTCAAAGTTGAGTATACACTATTCATTTTCTTTAAGGCGTAAAATCTATACTAAAATACACATTTAAGTTCACATTATAGATACGTTACACTTTGCCATACAAACGAACGTAATTAAATAAAAAGAAGAATCGTTAATATTTTTACATTTCAATTTTGTTGAATTTCATAGATTCTAAGCCCTAAAATTGAGTAGACATACATCTCTGTACAATTCCTTAAACATTTAATAAATAACAATTATTCTCAGTATATTCAAGCATTTTCTTTGTCTAAGCTTTGTGACAAAACTGATTTTCTTATTCTTTTACAAGAGATACATTCCATAAGAGAACCAACTTTCAAATATGATTAACATTGAGGATGGTGTTCGGTGGCATAGTTTCCAGATAAGCTCACAACATATCAACTATCAATTCAAAACATTAAACTTTCACTGAACATCATATTATTTAAAATGTTTGAATATGATTTTAGCAAATGTAAACTTTATTTCGCTATTTTATTTTGAGATGAATGGTTTTAACCACACACACACACACAGCCATAATACACACACACACACACACACACACACACACACACACACACAATACCTCATGGTATATCGAATATAATGCTTTAGAATCAAGCTGTTTATTATCCCATATCTTAAATAATAGTTGTCTAGCTAAGATTTTGAACAAAGTTTAATATACATGTTATATTTCATAGTGAAACAATTATAATCGAAATAATTCTTCGCTAGTTATAAATAACTTTTATTTGTATTTTTCATAAAAGCAAAACTGTATGAAATTAAATTTTAATATATCGCAGAATTAACATGGACAAGTATTTATATCTTGAAACATGTTCATAGATTTTACATTACAGGCTCAATATTTTTCTACGTACTGATATGTTTTGACGTACCCTTTTATTGAAATTGGCCTTTCTGAAAGTTCACATTAATCTATAAACATTCATTGTTTTGTCATTTCTTTGGTTCTTAAGTTCTTACGTTTCATCATATAGCAAATTAGTTTATATTTATTTATGACAATTAGTTAGAATCAGGTAGAGAAATTATCCTTGGAAAGTTCTTATGAAAAAGGAATTTTATTGCACATCAATCTATCTTATCCCACAAAAATTATTTGTATTGTTTAACAGACATAATTGCAAATATTTCATGGAGGCTACATAAAAATACTTTTTCGTGTGTATAAATATTAGTTTTTATGAAAGTTCACTGCAACCTACTTCATTCAGAAATTTAGTATTTTGTTTGTTTGAATCTTTCAAAACTCTCTACAACTATGAAGGCTGTGGTAAATATTTTATTCTCTTATAAATACTTCAAATTTTATTACTGATTTATAAATTTATTTGTAACCAGTGGCCAAAATTTATAGCACTTAAGAACTAGTTGATATGAGTGTGATTACGACTTTCCATTATATCTAATAAATTATGATGGTTTCTTAATGTGAGGTCAATATTTTAAATATGTCTTTTGTAAGGTAAATATTATGGTATACAGTATAGAGAAGATAAATAGCACAAAAGGAGTAAATTCAAACTTTAATTGTAACTATTTTTGGTGCTGATTGACAAAAAGCATAGACTCACTACAGTATTAATGACTTCAAGCTTGGTATTTTAAAATAACTAACAACAATACAATTTTGAAGTTTTTCAGTTTTTAAGAGATGAGAACATATTCGATACATAAAATTTTGTTTATGGTATCTGAATTCTGTTTGCATTTAAAGAGCTGTGCCAAATGGATAAATGAACAATTTAGAGATGTTTTAGATTCTTTTCTAATTCATGGCACAAAGCAATTAATTCATATGCTTAATATTTGCTAGTTACTAAATTAGAGAAAATTTGAATTTTTAGTAGTCCTGGTTGTGAATCTGAGCCTCTATTTTCTATCAAAGATTTATCCATCATTTATTGGAACAACGGTAGACCAATTCCTAAAATCAATCTGAACTTGCCACAACCACAATTTTAACAGTTTAGGATACTAGGAGATAATACATTTTCTTAACAATCATTTTACATCTGCACTTCTAACTTGGGGATTATAACTTGATTTCAAATTATCTGTTTTAATGTATTTACCAACTAATTTGTACAGTCGAACAGAAAAGAAATTTTAATTAGGGAAAACTTCCAAAAGGAAGAAACGCCTGTTCAGGAATTATATTTGATTTTTCCGTTTTATCAACTTACAAGATATTATTCACGGAGTTTCTATTACATAGAAGCAAAATCAAGAACTCTGTAACGAAATAATTATAAAAATAATGATAAATCATATGAATTCTAAATAAATTGATGTAAATTAATCTATATATAAAGACAACTCTAAAATATTTGTGAGGGAAGCTTTCTGCATGCCATTTATGAAGTTTTCTAGAAGTATAATTCATCCAATTTCATGCATTGTATATTTAGTTGAGCGTTATAACAGCGTTTTCCCTTTGAGAAATGAAATGTAATGCAATTTGTTAACATTATTATTAAATTATTTATGTATACTTATAAGGGCTTTAAAAATCATAATAAATTGATTATTTCAGAAAACAAATAATTATAATGAAACCCTGACCAACAACAATTAAATCAAATACTGTTTTGACGTTATGAATTTTAAAATATGTGAGGAGCAGTTTTATGAATAATGTATCACAATACAAGGATAATAATATTCACCAATGACAAAATTAGTAATGTGCCTGTTGAATTATCAAACATGTTTTGTTCAATACCTTAATCATATTTAAGAACTAGACAGAATTTGAAACTAAACATACATGACAATAAATTGAGATTGCATTAAAATATTAAATTGATTAAACTGGAACAATGTGAAGATTTTAGACTTTAAATATGATTTGGGAAAGAAAATATTCGCGTTGAACGATTAACTAACTGTTACTTTTCAGAAACATTTCATCTCAAACTACTAAAATAAATTTTAACTTTAAGAAAAGACTTAATCAACATATCTTTCCATTATATAACTCAAGATTAAATTACATTTTCCTCGTGATATACTTTTCGATTAAAATTTAAAATCTAGTAAATTAAATCTAAGAAAGTTTCTTTCTGTATTTTACTATCAAATTTTGAAAAATCGCACTTAGTAATTAAAAATTGGGTCCAGAATGAGATATAATATATAGTATATAAATCCACAAATCACAAATTAAGCGCTGAAAACTAAAATTAAAATTAAAAGATATTATGGTTTGAATAAACGAATGTTACATGAAATCACAATAATAAACGCATTAAACCCAGATCAGAAAGATATTGAAGTTAAAATATATTTAAATACCAAAGAAATATTGAATATAATGCAAAAGCCAGTACAACTTGAAAGTATACTAAAGATTATTCACAGAATACGTATCACAAATAAAAATAAAATAAACTCGTAATTATAAAAGTGTACATAACAAAACTCAAAATACTAAAACTGTAAAATTTAAACCACAGCATAGCTTAAGAGGTGATAATGAGAGCAAAATCAAGCAATGGAGATAAAAGCATTTCACACGCCCTAGGTTGGACTATATTCATTGAATTTCACAAGATTATGCCCAAATCTCCAGCAATGACACTCACAAGCATTTACAAATTGGGAAAATTGTTTATAAAAATATTTTGGTAAATGAATTAAATATTATGAATTTTAAAGAAAATTTAATAATGAAAGTTAAAATAATTATGAAAATAAATATTTTCAAATAAGCATGATAATTTATTCTTCAGTATTGACCTCGATTATTCAAAATGAAAATGAGGTAAATATTTAAATCACAGAATACTAATTAACATTCAATATTATTTATATCCATCAATCATTTTATAGTATTTACTAGATGTTATTTGACTTATTCTTTAAAAGTTTTTATGGAAGTATTCACTTTATTATCTACTCTAGAATCAGGAAGAAAATATTTGAATACTAATATACTCTCAGAGATATTGCATATAATGTACTAATACCTGCCATGAAAAATCTGTCATAATTTTAATATTTCTCCATCTCATATGTACGAAACCTTTCTGGTTATTCAATATACGTGAAAAAGTAAGAAGCAAAAATAAACTGTAATAAAATGCTATAAAATTAATCCAAGATTGTTATAGCGATTCTGTCCCTGGTATAATAATTAATGAAATCTTATTCTCCAGACTACTGAACATATCTGCTGCATCTTACTATCTCGTTGATAGTTTTCCATTGTCCCATGCCTGACGTGTCGCAAGTCAGCAAGTTCAGTTAATCCTTAGAATAAAATGGTTAAAACCGTAGATGAAATGAAGACAGAAACAGAAAATGTCCAAAATGATGGAAGAGGTGAGCGGAATGGAAAATGAAAGAAGAAATGGAGGCTAAAATGAAGAATCTCCAGGAATGAGGAATTTAAGAAATGCTTCCACAGGAAACACATTATTCCAGGAATGATGAAGCATCAAAAGTAGCCGACATGCAAACCCTGATTTGAGCAGCAAAGGTTTAGGCAATATCCTGTGATGGGAAGGGTAGAACTAACCCACCAAAAAGCCTTCAGCAAAATAGGTATATCTACAAGTATGAACTCTGAAGAATACAGGAAAGAGTACTAAAGTATGTTTGACCAAAATGGGACCAAATTAAAACGTCCTACATTAATTATGTCAAATGGTTGCAAAAATTGTATCGAGGTAAGAAAAATAAACGCTCTAGTTCACCATCGTCTAAATATGTTTTTGATACACGACCACTATGGACACAGTGAATTTATAGAAGATAAATTACGTCTATTGTCAACCTTCTATTGATCAGCTGATTTTGAGCTTTTAGATAGGAACCACTTCCTTCTAAATTCAAGAAAAATTGAAATACTTAATAACGGCATGACACTTATAGCAAACTGACAGAAGTTCATTTGAATTATAGTACATATATGATTTTACATACGGAAATAACATATAAATAACAGAAAACACAATGAAAGAAATTAAATTAAAGAAATAGTTTAGTTACTAAGGCGTAAAAGAAGTTAAGTTCTTACAATAATCTCTTAAGATTTTCAATGTTTAATAACTAAATATGAATTATTTTCTACTATTGTATATAAATAATTAGAATAGCATTTGAGATTTAATATCTAAGAAAGATATTTATAAATTAGAACGAAATAATATTTTTAAAAAGAGGTAAATATATTTTGAAGAAAACACATTTATCATGAGTTTGTCAATGGATTACATATCTTTAAGACTGTTTAAAACGAAAAGACTTCAACTATAAATCTTCAAAACAAATCCTGAAAACTTAACTTCTTGTAGTTAATTAAATTTTAAGCATCTGTTCAAACTTTAAAAGTAGATAGTTATTTTCAAATCATTTTATACTTTATTAAATAAAAGCAGAGAGAGTGTATATAAATTTAAAGACTAAAACACATTTAATTTAGAATTCCTTTTGTTCAACAAGCGCTCTCCTTAAGATATGATTTGTAAATTTATATATTTCTTAAGATTTGATATGTGTGCTATAAAAATGGTTGTGGATCTTTGATCTTTAGTTATAATTCCTTTTATGTAATAATAAAAAAATAATGTTTAATTTCTTGTATTTAAATACTCCATATTAATTTCAAGTATTACCTTGAAATCAATAATTTTGACCTTGGTAAATGATATAAAATATTTTTTGTCTAGTTCATGTTCAAGTATTCTGCATCAAAATATTTTCAATGATGAAACTTTTCTGTAGCAATGTTTCTGAAATAAAGCCAAGTTTCTTAAAGTTTAAATTAAACATCTCTAGGTTAAGACTCTTTTCGAGATTAAGTTAATTTTTATTTAAGAAAAGGGGAAGTTTTTGATTATTTTTGAAATTCTTTTGAAATTTAATTTTATATGTGTTTTAAATTATAACAAGAAATTAAATATTAATATAAAAATAGGAACAATCTATAAAGAAATAAAACATGTTAGTGTTTTCACAACCATGTAGAAAAAAACAGTTCTAAAAATTCCTTAAAAAGCCTTAAAATTCTCATATTGTCTATCATTTGTTCTATCTTAACATAAACATATATAATATTTACATACAATTTAATGGAACATTACCACAAAAGATTTATATAATTAAACTAGTCTGATATATTTAATAAAATTCTTTTACATAGCCACTGATTTCTTTCAGAATATGTTTTGTGAGTTTTTGATTTGCATTACATGCATTTATAAAAATATGATATGTATTATGATGAAAAATTTGATTTTGAAACTTCTAAGTAGTGAGTAACTTCAATTCCAAATATTGTGCTCAAAATGTGATTACATTATACAGAAAACGCCACGTTAATAATTGTTTTCGTTAACTGAGTCTTGGATGAAGAGGTTCAAGAAGACTGTTCTGGTTTATTTTCCTAAAATCAAGCTAAAAGTAAACTTATTTGAAATCATCACTCAATTTACGGATGCTGATTATATACCTACCTTTCATAAAGTGAGTCATTTTGACTCATATAGCAAAATTGAAGTTTTTGCAAAAGAAAAAAAAATAATAATACAATTCAATTTTGGTGAAAAGTTATTTTTTTAAAACTTCATTCAATGCGTTTATTATTCTTAAAATCTGTTTCTTCGTCACAGTTTCTGAAAAGATATTTTTATAGTATTTAAATAATATCAAGTACCACTTATCCGATTACATCTGACCAGCATCCTATTACTTCTGAGCGCTTAAATATATTATTGTAGTAGCTGTCTATTCCAAGTAATGGTCTTCTGTGATTCTCCTTTTGTGTAACCGTCTCTGTATTACTACTTCTACTACCACCATCCTACTGATCTCGGTAGCCTTGTAATTAAAGTCACTGACTCGTGGTTGGCGGTTTTCGTCGAGACGAGGTTTCGAGTCCGGATACACTAAAGACCCATTTTGTAGCGGGGCTGATGCATGTTAAATCTGTCGAGCTTGCAAGTCCTCCTGTTGGCTTGGTGAGGAAGTTTGGTGTGTTAAGTGCCAGTTCAGGTGTCGTCCGCGACTTTTCCCTGATGCTCAAAATTACGAGGTCTAACGCCGAAAGTCCTCGTGTAACTTCTCAGAGCGATATTAATAAACAATCGCTCAAAAAAAACATTTTATATTCACACACATTCAATTTCTATTATTTTTCAATACCTCAATTTAAAAATCACCACTGTTTTGCATAAGTTAGAAGCTGAATTGTTGGAATTAGCTATGTCCAAGACGTATTCAAAATGACAGTTGAAGGGATTTAGATTTTACTATTGTTACAAAGTTTTCACCTCAGACAGGATCTTCAAAATTTGGACTGCTTTGTTAGCTCATAGATAGTTCATGTGAAGAATATCCAAATAAGTACGAAACGAATTAACCTTTGCAGATCATTGTGATTCCATGTTCATTTATTCTAAGAATTTTGATAAAAATGTTCTGTATGTATGTACATTGAGAAACTGACTAACGCCCAAATAGTTTTATGAGTCAAATTGGCTCATAACTGTAAAAATAGATATATCATATTCCAGAACGTGAAATAAAGGCTTGAGAGGAGGTTATTCCGACTTTCTATCTCTCTCTCTGTATATATATATATATATTCTGTATATATATATATATATATATATATATATATTCTGTATATATATATATATATATATATATATATATATATATATATATTCTGTATATATATATATATATATA
>BMAW01090195.1:0-20822 GCA_019974015.1 Nephila pilipes | reverse complement strand
ATTGATCCTTATGCACAAAAAGAAGTTGTAAATTAAAACTACGAATATTAATTTCTTCGGTATCAAGAACCCGTAGATTCAAGTGACACAGAATTGTAAAATTAAGTTTATTAGCCATGTGTAACATAAGTTTTAGTTATTTCTAAAAAGTAATTGAGACATGAAATTAATTTTTATTTATTATTTCTAGAATCTCTCCACATAGTCAACAACCACACTTATACATTTCTCCCAATGTATCTTATTTGTCGAAGGTCGTCATTGTAGAAATAAATTGTTGAAAATTTAGCTCCACCATATTACAAGTTACTTCAATCTACGGCTTCCTAAAATTTAACAATAATATATATTACATATGTTAATTAATTTATATAAAATTAATATAAATATCTTTAATATGCAACATTATGTAAGTAGGAACTTTTAATAAGCAGAATAACTTTTATCCAGATATCTCAATTATTTGTTATTAATAAATAAGACTTTACGATACACTTCATATATATATGAAAATTTCTGATTCAGAAAATATCACATCATAAATTAATTCAACATATCAATCATAAATTCATACATTAATGTCTAAATAACTACAAAATTAAAGAAATCAAAAAATAATAATCTAAAGTAAAATTAATATAACTCGTATAAAAGCATTATTATTAATTATATATAAACATACTAAAATTTAAATTAAAAGCCACAATAAGTAACTAATAAATTAATCCAATAATTAAATAAAAAATTATAAGAGAAACCCAAGTGAAAGAAAAGTGAAAATTTAAAATATGAAATAATGTAATTACTACTGTTCCCAAATTCGGAATGAAATAATGTATGTTTATAGCTTTATTAATGATCAAAACATCACACTTTCAGTGTATTACATTATAATAAAATGTAGTAACGAACAAAAAATAAGCAAAATTCAGAAAATTAACCATAGAAAAGAGAAGAAAGTGAACACAGTACCAATATAAGTCAAATTCAAATAAACCGCAAAAATATACATCAATAAATTGCTAAAAATTTCTAAAATCATAAAAATCTAAGAAATCATATTAATTTACACAACACTAAAAAAATTAATTAAACAAAAATAAGCTCATTAAATAAAATATAAAAATTACCAAAGATACTCCATATATAAATAGAATCGAGACTTTTTAAAGACAACTTCTATCAGCTGAAGTTAATTATTATATAAGTATATAAATCACCTATACAAAATGCAAATAAATAATAAAACAAGCATTACTATAAACAAAATTTTAATAATACACACACATATATATAGACACACACACACACATATATATAAACTTTCTGCCATTTTAACTACATTTTCTTTTCAAAAATAGCTGAAAATTTATGTAATTCCCATTTCATTCTACCTTTACAGTTTTGAGCCAAATTATTTACGTTTATGTCGGATATTCATCAAGATTAAGGGTATTTTTACCTAATTAAAGAAATTAAAGGCATTATATGATATAAAAATAAAAAAAAAAATTTCGAATGATCCCCTTAGCTTACTCGTCATAAAAACAAAGAAAAAATCCTTCACGAATGTTGTTACTTGAATTAGTGTGTTCGCATTAAGAGACTAGACCGATTAAGTCTTATGATCAAAAGAACATTACTTGAAAAGAGAAAAAAATGCTCAGATAAAAACATCATATGGAGTGAAAGAGAATTAAAAACATAAAAGGGAATGATTCGAATTATATATCATCATTTCTTGCATGCATGCAAAATACTATTATATTCTCTTTTATAACATTAAATAGCAGTTGCATTCAAAAAATAATTAAAATTTACAAACAGTTACCATTTGTTCATTACTTGCTATTTGCAAACATGTATAATTTTTAATTGAATTATTTTTTTTAATTGGATATCGGGATATTAAAAAAAATAATATGTAACTGTGTATTTTATTATATACTAGATGGAGTAGCCTTTTTTTTACTGGAATGATTAAATTATCGGATACATATACAGCATGGTCAGTTGTGCTTGTGGCACAATAAGCGCCAGAGATTTGTATAGTGAGGCTGTAATTTTCCATCATGGAAGTAAGGAAAAGAAAGACGAAAAAGCTAAGAATTTGCTATCTGATTTAGCAATTAAAATTTTATGTAAAATCCCCTCATTTTTTTTCTCAGTTCCCTTTTATAATCGTTTTAGTACACCTTACATTATTTTGGAGTGCTTTGATCAAGAGCCTGTATTTGTATAAAGAAATAACAGCCCAAAATTGTAATCAAATTTTTTTCCTATTTCATTATTTTTAAACACATTTTAGATTAAGAAACTGTATTACAAGCACACATATCTTCAATATACGTGTGTGCTAAATTAATCTGGATAATAAGAAATGTTCTAGGTTCTATTAAAGAAATTCCAACAAAAGTAATTTATGGATCAGTAAAGCAAGGGACTCATTAAAAATTTATTTAGTAACTTATTTTCCTCTTTCTTTCCTTTCCTCTTTGGAAGTCGTAAACCAAAACCAATGGTTTTATTTCTCTATTTCGAGTTTAACTTGATCTCTCTTTCAAACTCCTCAAGGAATACATAACACACTTTTTATTCAGTGGATCGTGACTGAAACAGATCATTTCTAACTGAACAAACAATAACATTAGCATAGCATTAATGAAATTGACAAACCAAATCTCTCTTGCGCTAACGTATATTCTCTTTTCTCGTTTCGAGTAATTAGCAATAGATTTCTTGCCTTCTGTAACGTTATCATTTTACACTTTCTCTAATTCCATTGCAATGATTCTATTTTCCTCAATGAAATATTAATATTCTCGAATCTGATCCGATAAACCAAGTGACTATGATTCTACAATAGTACAACTGATATTCCTTATTTCCCTGTTCAATGTTTGAATCTTTTGTTGCTTTAAAATAAGCGCGATTTAAACATTTTTCCATCGAGAATAAATCTTCGTTTTAGAAAATTCGTGATTTTAACAACTCCTCCTTTTTCAATGAACGCTCAAGTCCTTTTAGAGATAACTCCTTTCTCAACAAGAATTCTCAGCGACACACTTCACTATGAACAGTATTTGTCTTTGCTCTAGACGTGAAAAGTTTCTCTAATGGACTCTTAATTACGGATCCAAAAATTCCTTTTAAGAAAATTCTTGGTGCATCTCCTGCTAAAATTCTTCGCTTAGATATCTCCCCAGAACAATGATTTTACTGCTCGAATAAACTAGAATATTTCTCACTATTCACTTTTTCTGAAAATATTCTCAAGTCCTCGTGGATGCTTTCTTATAATCCCCCCTGAGAACAATTTCTTCGATAATTAACCTTAACCCACTCATGTGGTAATTAGCCTACTTTCATAATTTTTGACGTTTCTTTTGAAAAAATGTGCATTTTGTCATACTTTGTAATTATTTCTGTATTGTTGCATGGGTAATTACATTCAAAACATTCTTACAAAATGTCTAAGATTTGTGAACAAATTTTACACTTTATGTAATACACGATTCTTTAAAAGCCCCGAATGATTGTATGCCAATGCATATTTTCTAATATTGCTCTTTCAGTTTTACAAAATGGTTGGTTATTTTTCTTTCTATGGTTTTTTTTATAATAAATTTATGTTTTCATTTTTTACAGCATGTATTTCTGAATAAGTAAAATTTTCAAAATCCTTTGGTCTCTTATTTTTTAAATCAATCAAAATCATTTCATCATTTGTTTTTCTTCCTCTAGCTAATGCATTAAAAAAAAAAACGTTCTCGATTGTTGGTCATGGTTATCCAAAACATTTAAAATGTTCGTATTTATTTCATCCCTTCCTTTGGTTCTCTATAAAAGAATACTTCGGAAATATGATAAACCTAAATCTTGAAAAAAATTATTTGACACTTATTTTTAATCATTACTGGAAATTCATTCTTCTTTAAAAACATAAATCACCAAAATATTTATTTGGATGAGGAATTTACTTAAAATGCAATTTGCAATTCTGATTATACTCATGAATATAAATTCTGTGTTAGATTCTACAGTTTACAATGATCACAACAGAAAATGTAGGGAGGCTACTATATAAAATAATATCGGTCTATACAAACTTTAATAAGTATCATTGCAGCATTTTTTTAAGTATCCAAATCTGTGTATTCAAGTTTTGAATCCGCTTATGTCATTCTTCTTCTAAAATAAAAAGGGTTAATGACCTTCCAAGATCTCAACTAGCTTAACATAAAATCAGTAAATTAAATCTCCAGATTAGGTTATATGACCATGTTTCGATCATTATAAGAATCGTTGACAATAATATATAACTAAATTTGATTTAAAATGACATTAACGTCAAACATTATTATGAGAAATAATGCATACATTCTGAATTTAGAAGGGAAAAAAGCTATTCAAAATGAAATAAAACTAACATAATAAATTTTATACTTAAATTTAATCTTAATATTAATGAAGTAATAAAGCATTCACAATAATACTACATTTATTTTTTATAGACTACTATTTGAATAAACGTTTTAATTTTATTAATTAAAACACATAGAAAATTTTCATTCACCATAAAATAATTTCTTTTGTAACTATATCGAAATCAATATTATTCATCCAAAATAAATTTTAACATTTGTGAACAATATTAACATAAAAAAGCGATATTTTCCTAACATAGATATATATATACAGAGATCTTATACAGTAAAATTCTTATTACTTTTCAAAACGTATATGCCTTCAAAGAGAAGCAAAGTAACTCAATACATCTTCATCTAACATTAATGTACTTTTCGTAGAGTTTCCAATTACGTTATAAAACAAAATAACTTTAAAATTGAATTATCAAAAGTGTTCAAAATAACACGGAAGCAGTAAATTCAAAAAGATTTCCGATTCTAATTTTGCATGTCAGTTTTAATTATGCATGCTAGTTAACCTAGTTTACGTTCAGAAAATCGAAGATTACGAGTAATCAAACTTGAAGTGCTGCATTTGGTTTTAATAATAAATAATGTGTCAAGAATATAATATTTGAGTTAACAAGCCATCGTTTACTCTTTGACATCAGTCACCTGCATTCAGGTCACTTCAGTTTGCACTAGCACAGTTGAAGAGTTTCTTTTAAATAACCTGTGCAATTTAAGCTCTTCTAATATTGATATCTTTAGCTTAGTAAATATTTCTGGCATCATGAATATTTTACACAGTTAAGACTCCGTTCTCAGTTTCTTGAAATGTCTGGAGTTTTAGCAACACGAGACATTCAAAAGACTAAATAAAATGTGCTAATTGCTACTTCAAGGTTTTTAAATTTTAATGTAAATTGTATTAACAATTCATAATCATTTTCAAGGTGCTCATCATATAAATTTTAACTAAGGCAATTAAATCATTATCATTATGAATTTTATGAAAAACTGAATATATTCCATACATTTACATTTTCTGTCAAATAGTTTTCCCATTATATTTTAATACAGCCTCAATTACTCTTTACATGCATGAACTTTTGAAGAATAAAGTTTTGAATAAAATGGCAACAAATATGAATTAACATATACTCACACATTATTTCATTTAAACAAATTCCTCTCTTTTCTTATAAGCTGACAATTTTAGAGAATTGTATTAAAAATTATTGTCAGTTTTCCCAAATTTGTTTAAAATTTTAATTTTTGTCATATATATTTCTGTCTAAGCTTTCCCCTTTTAACAGTAGCATTTATTAGACCCTAAGATTCAGTTTTTAATAAAAGATTTAATAGACAACTATAAGAATGTATAGCTAAAAATTCATTTATTAGAAAAATAATTATTTATAATAATAAATGATTCATTAACATTTTACTTACAAAATGCAGAGAATAATAACATTTTAATTCAAATTTCATTAAAACGCACTCTCTATTTCAGTGTTGATGAGTTAAAAATTCTTTTAAAATTTAATATCAAAGTTCAACTCTTATGGTATCATGCGAAACACTGCTAAAATAAGTTATTTCTTATGACAACTTAATTGTTTCGCAGAAGTATTCCTTGATTTTCAGCATTAAGTTTGATATTAATGATATTCAAGTCACTGCATTCAATGGAATCGAATAATAAGGAAAGGATGCTGTTAATAATATCATTAAATACGGAATTATAAACAAAACTTTCGAGTCAGATTTATATTTATAAAAATAAGTATTAAAATTAGAACTAATTAGATCGCAATAATAATAATAATAAATATTCATAATTCTATAGTAGAACTCAAATAAGAAAAACAACATTTGATTAAAAATTAATTGCGCAAAATATATTGAAGATTGTAAAAGAATTATTTTATCCTTAAAACTCTAATAAAGCATGACAATTTAAAATGCATTATTTCCAAATATTTAATGGCCTTTTTAACGATAATACAATAGTAGCCCATTATAACTACACTTTTCTTACCTCAAAAATTATTTATTTGACATTGATAAGATAAATAATAAAGAAATTAGAACTTTAAAATTACAATTATTCAGATAAACATGTATTTTTTTTCCTCTAAAAGGTCAATCCAACTCTTAATTATGCTGTTGCATCACGCTAAATTTTTCTAAATAATTTACTTTTTTTTTCTTTATTTTATTTTTCTTACCGGAACTTTTCAGAGAAAAGAAGAGTTGCTTTTCGACCATCTAAATCGGTTACACGAGATACCGAAACCTGTTTGTCTTTTAAGTTCTCAAGCAATTTTTTCTCACCATACTTATGCAAATTCATGAGGAAAGTGAACTTTTATTGCTATGTAGAATGTTTCATTACTCAGTGATTAAAACGAAAGATATATTATCGGAGATAGCAATGGAATAACAAATGATTCATATATCAATATAATAGGAGCGTAAATCTCTATCGGATCTGTTGCGGTGAAAGCTGTCGTTATGTTTTAAATGCCACTTTTGACCTCGACAATTGATGAAAATGAAATCTTAGTCAAAATTAAATTGGCGTGTAGATAAAATCCAAGCTATCTCCAGGGATAAAAACAAAATGAAACACTTCAAATGATAATTTGTAATGTTTATTAAAACAAATTTTTTGAAAGAGATGTTGTAACAAAATTATATGCTCTTGTGTATTGAAATATCTTGTATATTTATATCAGTATTATACAATTTATATCAAACAAATGGAAAGGGATAATTTTTTTTTTAAAAAAAAAAGGGACAAGAATTTTTTCAAAGGTATTTTGCCTGCATTTATTAATAAGCGCATAAAATTAATAATTTTGTTCACTTCTTAAAATTAATTTCGTTAGGGATAAGAAAATTTCTTCAAAGGTATTTTGCTTGCATTTATTAATAGGTTCATAAAACTTATATAATTTCGTATACAATAGTCTGATGCCATAATTCTTTAAAAACACTATTGTATTTAAATTACAGTTAACAGAAAAAAAAATTCTGAGAAGTCACTATAAAATTTGTTGATTAATTTATTCAAGTAATGCATTAGATTCACATTATAGTTTACTGTTTGTTATGAACAGTGATATAAAATGTATTTAGTAGCAATTAGAAATGAACAAAGTACAATTACTTATGAATAATTTTGCATTTCATTGCAAATTATTATTGCACTTAAAATATTTTAACCCTGATTTTAAGTTCTAAGGAAATGAAACTTAAATTTTAGAGATTAATGGCGTATGTTATTTCTTATCTCGATTCTCTGTCTTGAATTTTATGAACTATTCCTGACACGTACCAAGAATTCCTGATACGAAACTACAATAATTGAATTTAAGGAATTATTTTTAATTAAGGACGCGGCAAACATCAATTACAATTAACATTGTAATTTAATAATTTCTTTTCGAAAAATTCTTCATCACGTACGTGAATCAATAACAATTAACTATTTTCGGTACAATACAAGATAATTTTCTTTCCACAAAATTTCTCAACCAACGAAAGTATCAATTTTCCATTTTTGTTTTACTGTATAAGTAACACTTTCTACCTACTTCTAGAAACAGAAAAAATATTAATTCTTACAATTGCTTCCCTCTTTTAGAAAACTTTAAAAAAATTAATAAGTTTGTATAAAGAGAGGAGATATTTTCTAATTTTTTTATATTTCAACACATTGAATCCACATGACTTGTCTCAGTTGTTGGGCCTTATTCTTTTTCCATTACTTGAGAGATCTTAATATCATTAATTTAATTTTCACTATCAAACCGTCAACATTTGATGATCCTGTACTTTTAATTTCAAGTACTATCAACTTAAGATTTAAGTAGAAACTCCTTATATGTCATTTGCATTTTTCTTTCCTTAACGAATATTACATGCGACTAATCTCACGAATACACTATCCCATGCACCTCTAAATGATAGATAATTTGGCTTTACTATTGACAAGATACACTGTTCAAAAGCTACTTGCGTGCCATTTAACCAAATTAGAATCATAGTAAAGAGAACATTGATGTCACTTCAACAAGGAAAATATAAACATAATAATTTAAAATTTGAAAGAAATTCTCTTGTAATGATAGAATGTTTGACTGAATTGAGTTATTAATAGTTAAAATGTGTAAATAAATAATGAAAATAGGGAATAAGATTTACAACATTTATTCTATCTGAATTCCATTAATGTAGCTGATTAATTCAGATAAATTACAACAAGTGTTAAGAAAAATTACTAAATTATTTCGACATGATTCTGATTTTATACATTTTCAACAATACTGGTACAGCTCATGGAGAAAAAAATTCAAAAGTTCTATGCAAAGTTTTGCAAAGAACAAATTTAGACACCCAAGGTTCGCTTTCTATATAATTATTATTAAATTATTCAATTAAATATAAAAATTAAAGTGAACGAAGAAAGATCAATAAATGGAATAGTAAACTTTTCCGATATTAAAATTTAAGGTAATGATAAATTATTAAAGTGAATATATTTAAGCTAAATGTAATTAAAATTGAAGAAAACGATAAAAAATTGAAAAGTTTTCTGGTACGCCAAAAGTGATCCACCTAAAATTATAGCCCCTTGTAATAACAGTAAATCAATATTAAAAGCATATGACCCCAAAACATTCCAAGAAGGAAGCCAAACTTATAAGACTTATTTTGAAATTCTTGTAATGAAAAAAAGGCTGCTTCACAGCCTAAAATTCTGAATAATGTTATTTATTTTCAGTCATATATTGAATCCAGTTTATGTAAGATTTGAAGTAATACATGAATCGATAAGTACATAAAATACTTAATTCTTATATTTGTTTCACTTCATTCCAATGAAAAATTCCGAAGTAATTTATCATTAGGTATTTTTGTAAATTAAGTTAATTACTGGTGAAAATAGATATAAATAATATACGCAAAAACAAGATAAATTTTTGAAATGTGGTCATATATGACATTATATGATACAGAAAACAATAGCCCCTTGACAGGCTAATAATAAATAAATTTTGATACATGAATTGACCACACCATGACGAAAGTGAAACGCGTGAGATATTTACGTCTGATATAGCAGGTGTCGTAGAGAAAGAAAGCGTAATTCAAGCTAAACTCGTTTGTATCATAAAAGGAAAAAGGAGGAGCACTGTCTGTCTTCTACAGCGGCTTAAAATGGGATTCATGATCTTCCTAGTAAACATAACACGAGAGATTACAAGTAAAAAGTGGAAATCAAAATAATTTTTATTTTAAAAGGCTTGACATTATAAGAATATTTAAATGAAAAGAATGAAGATAAATTTGATTTATATCATCTCACCAATAAATATATATGTACATATATGTAGATATGTATATATATATATGTGTGTGTGTGTGTGTGTGTGTGTGTGTGTGTGTGTGTGTGTGTGTGTGTATGTATGTATGTGTGTGTGAGTAAATGTAAGGTTAATTAATTTTGTAACTTAACCAAAATTCTACTTCCCATTAATCTTTCTTTCCCTGCCAAACATATTCGCATTTGATGTTCAGTAGTTTTTTTTCTCTCAGCAAAGATCATCAAACCTTAAAGTTCCAATTCCATTTCATTTCTTGCTTTATCTTCGATCCGAAACCTAAAGTAAAGAATGCCGAATTAACAATAAATGCAATCCAACCCGGAACTCAATCAGTCTCGCGTGGGTTTCAACTACGTGTGAACGAACGATTCTAAGTTTCATGGTTTTGATCCTGAACAAATGAAACATTTGACATCTGAGAGTCTTTAAAATCATTCCTAATATTCACACACACTCACACACATTATTTCCCTTTTTTGTCGATTGAAGTAAGAAGCTTGTGTGTATTGAGAAAATGGGAAAAAGTAGACTTTCTGAGCGGTGATTAAACATTTAAAGTTAAAATGTTCAACACCGAAAGAGATCAAAGCAGACAAGTTTAGGCGCCTTTCCCCCTGCGTTTGCATTTGTTTACTATTGGGAAAAAAAGTTCCACATCCACAAAAGATGTATGTTGTGCGGGTCGTCCAGTGGAAATGACTATTCCCGAAATGATTCACAAAGCCCACGATATGGTTTTGAGGGATCGACAAATCAAAATGCTCAAAATAACTCAGGCCATAGGTATATCACAAAGTTCAGTGTTTTCAATTTTGTATGAAATATTAGGTAAGAAAAAATCTTGGCAAGATTAATGCAGTGTTTGCTCTCATTGGAGACTAAATGTAACTAATCATGTGGTCCTCCCAGGGGCTATTTGGGCACATTTTCGTTACAATCCTAATGAGATTCCGAGTTGATACATGACTGTGGAAGGAACTTGGATACACTATAGAAATAACGGAACATTCAAAACAGTGGTTTTTTGAAGGCGAATATACTAAAAAGAAAGCAAAGACTGTGAAATCGGTCAGCAAGGTGATGGCCACAGGTTTTTGGGATGCACGCTAAATCACCACTGATTTCTTGAAAAAAGCAAAAACAATAACTGGAGATTATTATGCGCTGTTAGTGCACCAGTTAAGCGAAGAAAGGAAGAAAAAAATTCGAGATAAAAAAAACCAACGTTTTTTTAAAACAATGGTTTTTTTAAATGGTGGCAAAGTTTATTAAAAAAAATATGGAAATATTAGTTAAAACTTTGTAAAAACCTCATATTTCTCTCGTCTTTAAGACCACTCTCTCTGCGTAATTCAATATATCTTCCATAGATGGCACCCCATTACTACACAAATTACGTTATTAAAAAAAATATTGAAATATTAGTTAAACTTGTCGCAAATGTCTAAATATTGCATTGTTAGGCGAGTAAGAACGATTCCCAGAGTTTCAGAGCTCTAGCTTAATGGGAAGTTGGTTAAATTAACGATCGAAAATTTGATGACACAATCTCTCATACACACACAATCTCTCATCTCTCACAACATCTCTCATCACAATCTCTCATCACATCACAATCTCATCACATCACTATCTCTCATCACATCACTATCTCTCATCACAATCTCTCATCTCATCTCATACACACACAATCTCTCTCTCTCATCACACACAATCTCTCATACACACACACCAAGTGAAATACGGAAAAACGTAGTAAAAAACGTTATTATATGAAAAAGGAAAAGATTCTCTTCTATTACAACAATGCACGGGGGTATCAAATCAATTTTGATGGCACAAATCACAGAATTAAGGTTCGATTTTACTGCTGCATACTTCGAACGGTGTTTGGCTTCCTGTTACTTTTTTCAATATCGTAACATAAAAAAATGGATCGGTGGACAACATACAGAAAACGCTTGGAAAAGTATACAGAAATATAAAAAGAGATTATGTTGAAAAAAACATTCTACCTAAAATTATTTGGTTTATTATTTTTTCTAAAGACTTATTGAACGATTCTCGTGTGTGTGTGTGTATATATATGCATATATATATATGCATACTATATATATACATATATGCATATATATATGCATATATGCATTAAGATTTCTAATAATTTTCCAGTTTTCAAATTAAATATCCCTCTGCGAACTACATAAATAATACGTATTTTACTAAAGGAACAGCGATAAATATATGTACTTAGAAAATTATATAATTGTAAATTGAAGCTTTCAATCAAATGCATAAAAAATAGCGAAATATGCTTGAAGCGAGTGAAACACTTTTTTATGAGCTTAAGACAATATCTTAATTACATAAGTAAAAGAAAGCCTACAGCTATAGATTAACATTTAGGAATTATGACACTGACATTATTAGGAGAAATATAAAAAAGCCAAACATAAAAATAAGGAAAGTTAAGCGCAGCGTACGTTAAAAGACCTCATTATTTTATCAATTGTTTCATTTTTTCGAATTATGGCACATAATGAGATACCTCTTTCCTTGATAATATAAAAAAAATTATTTTAAAAGTAATTCACATACTTCAAGTAATTGTGAAACATTGAAAGGTATATTTTTGCTAAAGTTATTCATATCTTATAAAAGTAATTTCATTTTAATTTATAATTTTTCCTCCAAATGAGCAATTGCAATATATTCTTAAATATAGGCCTGATAACAGCCAATGAACAGAATGAAAAGAAATGTATGGTTGCATTAAACTATGAACATGTTAGTGTAAAATAGAAAATATATCAAAATCTCTATGCATTGAGTGACTTCACACACTGTATTTTTCTTCTGTTTTTTATAAATCATCAGAAGCTCTTTCCTACCACTTCTCGTCATATGCATGACATTTAACTTCATTTTAGTTTTAATAGGACCAAATTAATGCAGCTATTTAGTCAATAGTTATTTCAAATTGTTCACGTATACACTTTTCACACAATGGTAAAATATCTTGCTATTCAAACACGTTATCACTGAAATCACCTTCTATTTAATACAAACACTTGAATACTGTAGCAAATTTAGCTTAATGATATAACAAAACAGGGAGTAACTGATGATACATGGCAAATAAATATAATCATGTGGATAATATAATGACATCAACTGGTTTTGGTCCACATCCTGTACTTTTAGATGTAAATTCTAATGGAAAATTAACACATGTTAAATAAAAATGGAATGAATATTATATGTCCTGAGTGGATCATAGTAAGACGACAATGACCACCGTGTGTTCAGTCATCATGACAGACGGCGCTAGTAAAAGTTGTTCGTGAGAAGGAAAAAAAAAAACCTCTAGATAAAATAATATCTGTGATGTGGTCCATATCCTCATTCTCATTCGAAAATTGAACTATTGTAAAATAAAAGAACTCTTAGATCTCCCAATTTAGACTGAGTTATTTTAATTTATGTAATCGAGGAATTATTCGATTATAAAAGTCTTATTCTGCAAACAATACTGGCCAATATGAAAAATTCAATATTTCCATGAATCTTATGTTGCCAACGTCAGTACAAGTAATCTTAAGTAAACTGAAGAAATATATTGAAATTCAGAATTTCTGTAATTTTTTTAACTTTTATATTTCATTTAATAAGATAATTGTTGAAATATGAACAAAAACACATGTTGTCAAAATGAAAAATAATTCAAAACTCTTTAACTCAAAAATAAATAAGTAAATAAATAAAACTTGTACTTATTTATTCTTGTTAAAGATCTGAAATAAAATGCGACGTATTTAACAATAATTATATCGCCTTATCAGTAAAGTATAAAGTATATTTTATGTGGAAAAATGTGTTACCATTATATTCATGCAATTCGTGATTACAACGGGAACGCGCATTAAAAACATAAGTTGCAACGTCTTAAGAAGATTTCTTATCTTTCACATTTACACAATAAATGGACATTTACATGAATACAGTATTGTTTCTTGTTTCTTTTCTAATATCCAAAGGAAGGAAACAGCAAAAAGAACAACTATTGTCTACAATAAGTCTTAAGAGTTTTAATATTTTTAAATGTGTACATACCCGGAAAAAATTCCTGGCAGTATTAGATAATTGTTATTGGATATTGACATCGTAATTGCTTACTATATAATTGCTGTTATTTCACAATGGTGAGGAAGTATATATTCGTTTTTTTATTATCTGAAAAAGCGATAAAACGTTCGAAATTATTTGAAAATGATACATTTCTTATTTCTGCTGCGTACAAAACTGATTCTTAAAAGTAGATGGAATTTGCAAAATTGATGCTAAGTACTTAGCTGATTAGTGCAATAAAATATCATCTGATCATTGCCAAATTATGCAAGGTTTTTGATAAAGTATTTAGTCGCAGATAATACTTTTATCATATAGGACAGTTAAAATCGGAAACAAAAATGTGAAAGACGTATTTATAACTGCAGAAGCCCTAGAACTACTCAAAAATATTAGTTCGTTTAATTAAGAAAATGAATAAATTCTCAGAAAGGTTTATCTACAATGTTTGAGAATAACATCTTGTCTCATAAAATTTAACTATTAAGGCTAAAATTACTTTAAGTTTAGACTATGATGTAGATAAGTTAATTCAGAATTTTTTTTGAGAAAAATTACTCTAAAAGCAAATATTTTTAACAGTGTCGCAATTTTCTGGTTCTTAAGGTTAAATTGTTAATAATATTCATTGGAAACTGCATCCATGACTGAGAAAAGATTACGGAGAAACTTTTTAAAAAGAATTAACAACTTATAACTTCTTGAAAGCTGTAACATAGTATCTTCGTGAAACTTGTCTTAACTAATATTTGGGGTTTCTTTCTGACTTTATATATAAGTTTCCCATCTCCTTTCCAACCAAATGAAACTTGGTTGCACAAAATTAGGTAAATGTTAGTAGTGGATAAAATAGACGTATTCGAGTTGTATAAAAGTGACGAAGAATTAAAATTGTGAGCGATACAAGATTACGTTAATAATTAAGATTGTTAATGAATGGCTTGAATAGTGCGTGGGAGTTAATTGTGTGTTTCTGTGATTCTTAGAGACTGGTATCTGATGCTGTCTAACAGAATTTTCTCCTTTGTGTGTTACCTCGCATCGTATTCCGGTAAGAGTAATAACTAATTTTTAAAATGACAGACGAGTTGGGTAATAGAGGACATCACAAATGTGTTTTATATTTGATATATACATATTATAATCTTAGTTTATATATCACCTTAATACAGATATCGATGTTACAAGAAATATTCTGAAAGCGTTTTCAAATTTCATACCAACATTTCAAGTCACTGAAGGAATTTAAAGATAATACACTAAATGCGTACTTATCTAATTTATTACATTTTATATATGAAGTAATTTTTTAAATGACATTTTGGAAGTAAGCTACTGCATAGGGAAGGAAAGTTATATACGTTGTGACTTGAACAGCGATCAAAACTTCGGATAAATATTAATTATTTCACATACGACTGTGAAAATCAACTTATTTATGCATAAACTGTAAGAAAATAAAATTTTATAAAAAACAGTTTTTTTTTTTTTTAAATTGCTTAAATTAAATTTTTTTTTAAATTTTTGTCTTCTAAATAATAATAATTTTTAATATCAAATAAATAAATTTTAAATAAATTAAATCGAAATAAATCAATTTTAGCATATTTGGGCTCCTAAATTTGGAGTTCTTTTTAATTCAAACAGCTATGGATATTAACCCACATTGTATTTTAAGTATATCTGAAAGGCTCGATTTTTAGTTTAACCCCCCCTTTTTTTTGAAGAAATGTGCTGATAGTTTAACGGAACACAAACATGTCGGGGAAATGCAGTTGTATACTTTTCATAAAAACGTTCAATTAAAAAAAAAGTTCGCCAGCTATAAGATTAATAAGAGTTACATGAACTCAAATAGTACTAATAATATTTTTTATGATACGGGCAGAACAGTATTAGAACAAATTTTTTCATGTGAAGCTACGTTTCAAATACTCCGCAATTTTTTTTATATTACCGAATAAATTAAAAGATCAAATTGGATCAACCAATCGGAGTTTTAAACATATAAATATGTTATATTGAAATTTAAAGAAATAACTAAATTATAAAAAAATAAGGACAATTATGGCATTAGGCAAGCAAAAACTTTTGTAATATATGTATAAATATATTATATATATGTATGGATATATACTTATATTGTGTTTGTTCTTATTTTTGAAAACATTAATATGTAAATTATATACATGGACAGGGCTATGGGAATTCTTTTATTTACCGAAATTTGAAATCGAATATCAACAGATAGTTGATGCATAACAAAACTTTTTGGTAAAAAAAAAAATATTATTATTATATTTTCTTGCGTCATTCTCAATATAATTGAGCCTTTCTTTTCTACACAAAAATTTAAAGCAACTTATAAACTTTTCTACGTTCCGTAACATTAACTCCAAATACTCCATCATTCACTTAACATCTCATAATATTACACCAGCCTATCAAACTGAAAATTGTTTTCAGCACCTTAAACTTCAAAACTAAAAAGTTCTTGATAAAATGAAATTTAAGTTCTTAAATTGCCCTTCTAATCATTATTCGAAGTTCGAAGATTGTGCCCAAAATTCGGACCCGTCGAATTGAGAACTTAAAAGAGCAGAGTTGTACCTTGAAATTCTACAAATTCTTCTCGGACACTTTTGAATTTCTTACAAAATTGCTTATGGTGAGGGTGCTATGAATTGTTCCACATGCTTTGAGTGATTTTCACAATTCAAAAAGGGGCGGCAATTAGTGCAAAATGACGAGAGTTCCAGAAGACTATCAACGTCAACTGCTGAACTCCACTTTGAGATAGTGAAAGATATCGTTCATTTAAATCATCCTTTGATCATCAAAGAACTTGGAGAAGAGTATGTCATCTCAATTGGCTTGTGTTATGAAATCTTGATTGCAAAATTGGTGATACATCGAATCGACGCTATATTCGCGCCTCGCATGATAACAGAAGACAAAAAACAACATCGGATTAAGTCTATCAAGAACTGTTTTATGGACCTGAAGAGGAGGAAACCTGCTTGTCTAGGATCATAACATTTGATGAGTCATGAGTTTAGAGGCAATGAGAAAATGTGCAATATTCATAATGTGTGGAAGAAACATCTTCGGCTTTAAAATGGCTGGGCAAGTTTTCGCGAATAATAAGGTAATGTTGACTGCTTTTTTCCCGATAAAGCGAGTTGTAATTACATCATGAATGTCAACCAGGCACGCCAGTCAACAAAGAGTACTACCTAGGATTATGAAATGCCTAACAGATAATATCAGACGAAAACATTCCGAATTCTGGAAGAGTAGAAACTGGTTTTCCACCGCTAAAACGCATACATTAATTTATCTCACAGAATTTGTGACGATTTTGCCAAATTCCAAGGACACTGTGTTTCATCATCCACCTTATTCACCTGACCAAGCCACGTGCAACATCTTCCAATTGCACTGACTAAGAGTTCCGCCCTAATGAAAAGCATCTGCCACCATTCCAGAGATAAAGAAAAATTCGACGATGGAGCTGGTGAGCATTCTGGAAGTGGCATTCCGGTATTGATTTAAAAAGTGGAAATATGTTGTACTAAGTTCATACGTTGGGGAATAGACGAATTTGAAGGGAACTCTCTCTGACCAATAAATTGTAAATGAAGTAGCGTATTAGTAAATAAAGTTCGAGGCTTTTGGAGTAATCTTCATATATGCTTTCATAATTATTGAGGGATAACTGCAGTAAGTATATGGATTGTTGTTAATTCTCTGTTGATTAATTTCTCGTATTGTCCAAGTTAAAAATTACGAGGTTTTTTACACTAATCCTGGTGTTACATCCAAGAGAATAATCAATATTGAATCCTATTTGTAATATGTATATATCAAATTCCTCTATTTTGTAACAATCTAAAAATTAAAACTTAAAATAAAGCAAAAATTGGTATTACAGGAATCCAAGTGACTAATTCAGACTTAGAAATGAAACAGTTTGTTTCATTATAATTTGTCTATTTTACACGCCCATACACACACACACACACACACACACACACACACACATATATATATATATATATATATACTTTCCTGTTTTGGAAACAAGTAAAAGTCGCATGGGGCGAGATATGGTTTGCGCTGTAGATGTCGGAGCACAGTAATGTGTTTATCCGCAAAAACAATGTAAAAAAAACAATAAGAATCAGTAGTTGTATCCAATACTATCTAAAGTAACGTTTTTTTTTTTTTTTTTTAAAAAAAAAGTATTATAAATGTATATTAAATGCAGAAGAAAGATACACTAGTCAGAAAATTTTTTTGACATAAGCTACATGAGAGTGCACTAAAAATAATATAATACTTTGAATGAAAATAGACTAAATCAAGAGGAAATAAATAAAAAATAGTAATGATTAGAAAAATGAGAAAATCCAAGAGAATGAACTTAAAGTAAATTAATGCTCTCACATGCTTCAGAGCATAACGCGTAGTTTTACTAGAATTAAAGCCAAGCTATTTCACTAAGCATGTGCTTTAGAAAATGAAGTAAAAAGTTAAATTAAATTTAACAAAGAAAAATTAAAAATAACACATAAAATATAAATTTAATACTATTTTAAATTTATCATAATGCTTAAATGATTGTAAGCCAACAATATTATATATATATATATATATATATTATTTTTAATATACATAATATAATATTATTTATATATATAATATAATATTATTTTTAAACTTTGTTAAACAAAGGACGCATCATATATGCAATAATACTTTACATAAAACACATATAATGCATAATACAGGAAATTGAATTACTATTAAAATCAGAAAATATTTATTTTATAATTTATATATTCCCAAAACTATTTGATAAAATCAATTACTTTCCTAATCATCTATTTCAATATGGTTCTATTTTGATATCCTTATATTAAATAAGCTTGAAAAAATATCGTTGTCTTATCTGTAATTACCTAAGTTTAGAATTTCCGTTTGTAGCGATTTGTTTTCTTAAACTAATTTTTGCAGTTTATTTTTAATAATAATTGCTATCTTTCACATTACTGATTCAAAATAAGTTGCAAGCATTAGAAATTTCCAATCTTTTTCCAAATGAACTGGTTTTTCTCTAACAAATTATTTCTAACCTATAAACTTGTATTTTCATTTCTACATTTTTGTCAAGTTTACTTCAATTTGAACTTTAACTTTTTTACGCAGAAATTTACATGCAGACAAAACTTAAAATAAGGTTTTATCATGTACAATGCTATGCAATAGGAATTTTATACATCACCATTGTAATTCGAATTTCAATAGCTACGAAACCTTAGACCCTGGTTTCAAAGCGCAACAAAACTACCAGATTTAACTCTTTCTTTCTTCTACATTTTATTTGTCAGATGCAATGCGAAACATTCCCAATGTTCTTTTAGGTTGTGACGTGTCGTGAGAAAATAACAGTGGATGATACTCAACTGGCCTGGAACATCGCCTTTATTTTGATTTCTTCCATTCTTATCTTTTACTCGATTGAAGGAACACTAAAAATACTCATGCGTATCTGTTACGCCACTATGGAGTTTAAATTTACAACAAGCGTCTGTCTTTGCAAACGGAAAAAAATATTCAATAAGTAAGAATAATTCACCAAGAAAGAAAAAAAAAAATTCTCAATTGATTAAACATAATCTAAAGTGGTGTTTCGTAAGATTTTGAAAAGGTTATATAGCATTTTTTGAATTATCCATGAAAAATTGAAAACCTTTTCAAAATTCATGAATCGGATATGAAATGGAAAGTTCATACGGTCTACAAATGATATAAATTTTGTTTTCTTATAGTTATATATTTAATTTAATTCAAATGCTTATTTTTTTGGTACGTAATAGATCACATAAACTTTCGACAGGTTCTTTTATTTGTGTAATAGAAATCAAATTTTAAAGAACTATCCATGACAAAAAATTTTCTTTAAGACGGGCAGCTAATTTTGTTTTAATTGTTTATGTTATTATAAAGGGAGAAACAGCACAAAAAATTCTCCTTAAGCATTTATTATTATAAAAAAAAATCTTTCATTTTTAAGGTATGAAATTCTTCTTATATAAAGTTATTTGAGCTTTTGTGTAATAAAGAAATATATAAAAAGTCCTTTAAATGAACTTTTAACTTTGACTATCGCAGTAAATATATTTTCTGATTTTCTAATACAAGTCACTTTTCTACTAAAAGCCTTACAATAAATCAGAATTTTTCTTCATTTCATTTTTGCTACTGAACCCAAAGCGGAAATCTATTGATAAGCTACTCGTATTATTTCATAAGTCAAACCTAATCTCGAATTATGACTAATTCATTAGATTGAAACTACGTTAGATCAAAATCATTAATAATGCAAATCTAAAACAGCATTAATCGAACATCTAAAGCCTCAATTTCTTTCAGACCTTAAGTACTAATTTATTATATTTACTGTGCTTAACCTTAAAGAATTCATAAATTATAAATATAATATTATCAATTAAAAGTGAAATATATTTAAGTGTGTGTAAAATAGTGAAGAGGCACCTTAGTTTGAAAGCAGAATTTTAACACTTACACTTGATATTACGTTATATGCATTATCACATGTTCCAGTCGACATACTGGTTTAGATAGTTTGGCTGAGACCTATTGATCAGTTAGGTCATGCGAAATTAAAATTGGAAAGAAGTATATTTACCTGGCACTAAATCTAAATATCTGCAACATCTGTCTTCATTGGTGTAACTACTACAATTCTAGACTTCGTAAAAAATCAGAAACAAACAATTAAATGTAAAATCTATTATGCTCATTTTATAATAATAAACGATTACAAATATTCTCAGCAATTAATTTTTCTAAAAAAAAA